>JAQFZU010000520.1:0-24158 GCA_034696185.1 Henia vesuviana | reverse complement strand
CCACAGCTCTGACATAAATAACAAACCTTAATATATTCATATGAATCACTAACTTATACCATTGTATTAAAATAAAATAAAATTCAAATTCAAATGACTTTTACGTATCCATAAAATCAACACCTCATTACCAGCTAACACAAAGAATCGGGTATTCACTAGTATATTATATTTTTGGAGTGACATTTGCAATATTCTGTTATGAGTTATCAATAACATTCGGTAATATTTGTGGTTAAGTAACTAATTAGAAAGATTTTTATTGTTATACGTGTGACGGTGAAAAATCCTCCATGCCAGCTTTTCATGAAAACACAACTTTATTCAACCGCGTAAAAATAAATCTGATTTTGAGTTGAGATAAAAACATTATAAATCGGTATTTATTAACCGCAAAGCAAGTAAACAATTACTAACAAATCACAAACAAAATTTATTCCTGTTAAACAGTGACTAAATATGATTAAATTAACATGACAAAACAATTTTAAGGTTCGAGTTCACCATCCATCACTGTGCGCAAATAAGCGCCAAACACATGATTCCGAGTTAAGGTAATTTTATGCAAACCACAACTAAACTAAACCCATTAAACTAGGTCAAAGAGAAAAACCCACAACAAAACACTGCTAAACTTATCTAATCGAGTGCGCGCTTTTCCGAGGTCGGATCCCTCCCGGCTATCGTAAATGCGAATTGCGGTGTCGTATTCTCAACACACGTGTGTTGGGCGCACAACAGACAATTTGCACAACTTCTAAATTTTTGTAGACGTCAAATTCGTTCCCCTGCTTCTAATAACTGGTATCAGTTATTTTTTGGTAAAGTTCAGCAAAACTAGAGATAAAGAAAAAGTTAGACTCTGCGAGTGTTGGTTCCTCAGTGCGTATTATGTTCTTTTGGCAAACCATCTTGGTTTGATTATTAATGTCACTATTGTCACTACATTATTTTATTTTATTTTATTTTCAAATTTTATTTAACTTATTTGATTTTGTTTTACTTCATTTACGATTACAATTACACAACTCATAGGAAATAGTTGAGTGATATGACGTTCTGTTGTTGTATTTGAAAACAAATTATGAAAAATATTGAAAAATTTGTTTCAAGATTTCTTTTATTTGTAAATAGCTTTGGTATGAAAAGGTCTGAATTTTAATCGTGGGAAACCAAATTCGTAAATAAAGTAACTGGTAAAAATTCACACGGGCAGGATTTGAGAGATGGAGAGTTAGACTACTGAATAATGCAAGAAAATCGATACATTCACAAGCAAAAATATTCTAATATTCAGATTGCAAGGATTAAGTCAGAATTCAAATTAGATCGGAAAAATCAGTTTTGTTATTCAGACGAATTGCTTTGAATAGTTTTGATTGGAGAGAGAAATTTTACTCGAAAAATTACGTGAAATTTGTTGAAATATTTTACAATCTTTGCATCGCAGAATATTTGCATTTTTCTTTAATTAGCGCATTCAGTTTTCAGCAAATAGTAACCGCTCCGAACGAGGTTACTCGACAATCAGACGAGCTAGGGACATGAGATTTGTTTCAGAAAATTGTATTTGATGTCCTCTACATGTTGTCTACTAAAGCATAATTTTAACGTTATTAGTTTTATTGTTATTTGCCAAAGTCAAATAACATTGAATGTTGTCATTGAAAAGTAAGGCTGTCATTGAAAATGGGTGGGTGGGGAGCTGCCACAGATTCTCTAACTACAACATACGACCACCTGGAACTAATGGAGCGCGGTTGTCCTTTTTCTAGTGAAAGAGAGTAAAGAAAGTAGAGAGTTAACCTCCAATCTCCAACCATGATAGACGTCATATGCAAGGAGCATACATGAGGGGTGTGGTAACCGTGGGTAAAGTGGCCTAGGGGCCGAAAAGAGTAGGTCTAATCCATGTGTTAGATAATATGGCACACAAAGGCACCAAACTACAAAACCATGCAACCGCATTCAAATCATTTTATATAAAAAAAACATTTTAGAAATTTGTTAAGGCACATTACGCAATAAGTCCTAAATTGCAGAAAAAATTCTACATGAAAATTCATCAAAGTAAACAGTTCATTTTATTCAGAATTTCAATTACAACTTAGAATTTATTTTCTTTATCCTATTTTCTTTGCTAGTTCTGCCATTTCTTTACATGCCTTCAAAAGAAGAAATTTAAAGTTCAGTTTAGCATTACTTTCATAATATTATTAAAACTTACATCAGTTAATTTAGACCAAATGCACATAGGATTAGACTTTATTTTATTTTTAATAAAAATTGGGATTAGTTTAATGAAGCGAGTGTAAAACTTACAAACTTACATCTTTTGCACATTTATTTAATTGTTTTTCAAGAAATGATTTTTTCTGTAATAAAAATTAATGAATAATTGCAACACTGAATTCGTAGAGCGAGTAGTGGAAAATAATACTTACGCTATCCAAAGAAAGTGTCAAAAGGTAAGTCTTATTTTCATCAAAACTTTTAGTGATAGCATCACATGACTATAATCTCATACAAATTTACATTATTTGACTTGATTAGATTTTTAATACAACTTACGATTCCTAATTTTTCATTCATACATTTCCTAATAGCGTCAATATCCTTAGAAATAACACATGAAGAATATTTATTTACTTTAATTATCAAATACTTACTGAGGAGTCTGCTTTCTTGCACTCTTTCAAAGCTTTAACATACTTAAATTACAAAATTTTTATTAAACATTTTTTTATTTTATTGATTATAATAAAGTCAATTTACTTTTTCCCAAGCACATTTGTTAAGTTTATGACCAGACTGTTGATAGGTAAATGTTAATTTGTTGTGTTCTAAATAAATGATTTGTATACTTACAAGTTTGGACTTTTCTTTCTTACATTTAAGACCAAGATGATGAAGTACTTTTTCTTTTTCTTGATGTATTTCAAACATTGCCTATTAATAATTGATTTATGCGCTTATAAATTATTTTGCAATAATGTACAGATAAATTACCGTTTGGAATTCGTCTTCGTGAAAGCAGTTCTATGAAATAAAATTTGATTATTATACTATTAGTAATTAAACTCACGTTTAACTTCACTAAAAACTAAATTTTGAAATTTTGTATTTCAAATAAAATGTTCTTAATTAATATTTAAATTTTGATTGACAAATATTATTTGAGTTTTACTTACTTCTATAGCCGCGGCTACATTTGCTAAAACGAGGATCACTAAAAACGTCTTCATGATTGTTGCTGCAACACAGTCTTGAGTGTGCATTAAAACTTAATGTGCAACGATGAACTTAGTTTTTAACAAAAAAAATACAAAATAACTAATTCAGGAAGTTCTATTATGGGCAGGATAACTATTCATATTCTTAAGATTTGAAAAATTTAATTTCTAAAATAAAATAAAATTATAATATCAGTTGTGTGCAAATGTATAATAATAACGTCAAGATTACAATATTGAAATTTTAGAATTTGCACGCACATCTATGAAATCTTGGGAAAAAATTTATGGAAAATATATTTCCCTTGGGAAAATATCTCGTAGGAAGCTATGGTCAATTATGTACGATAGTTATTTCTACATACTGTGGAAACTTATAGAATATTATATAACCCATTTGTCTACAACTATGGAGTTTTGTAGTATATGCCACTCGATACCACAATTGCATTGGCAGCTGCTAAGGCATATACACTTGCGACGTTTTAATCAACTCAATCAATTTAACGAAAAAGAAGCAATTAACTCGAATTGAGACAAAAAGATCAAAGATTGCTACAGATTGACATATAAACTCATTACAGCAATCAGAAAAGGTAAATTATATAAATAACACTTAATTAAATGAATAATTTATTTACAAGTTTAAAGAACTATCATTGGAATCAATGCTATTGTGATAACTATACCTACATCTCACTGCTAATTGTTTGTTTTGTTAATTGTCTTATTTGAACTTACGTTTACTGTTTTTATAACTTAGTCTCCACACTTCTATTGTTATGGGTTGTTTTGGAACAGAATTAAACTCAACCAAGATGAGTCTATAACTTGAGATATATAGGCAAATCTAGGTTGTCGCACAGAGCTCAATGATCTTAAGGGTGCATCCCAACAAAATGTAATTTATTTTGGGTCGAGACATTCATTTTCTACCTCTACCAAAATGTCCAAAATGTGTCCTCGGTGTACTTGCGATCGAGGGTTATCAGCCACTAAAAGTAAATAAAGGTTGTTTACTTGCCAGAAACAAAGAAATTCTATGTGTACGACTATCCGTCACTACGCATTCGGGCCCTCACTGAGGGTTCCGTATAAACGCTCGAAAGTTGAATTTTTTGCATTCAAACCATTACTTGCAAGGTTGAGGCAATCAAATTTTAATTAATTTTAATTTTAATTATTCACATTAAAAACTTACGCAGGGTTGATAGCAATCTGACCACCGCTGGGTTCTGTTGTAGCTTCTCCATCAAAGTTCTTTCTTCTTCTCTTTAAACATCCAAATTCACTCAATTTTCTTCTTTCATTCTTCTTTTTTAAAAATTTTTTGGTTATTTATAACTAATCTTTTAGAGCAAAAATATTTTTGTGTGATCCGATGGGATAAGGATCAGCAGTTTGATGGGATTAGAACCAGCGTCATCTCTTTGAACCAGGAGTTACAAGTGAGACGGAATTTTATTTACGCTAGTTGCATCCTAAGATTTGGGCATTGTTTTAGTTAAGTAATAATCGATTTATTTATTTAAAATTATGCAAGTCTGAGGTGGGGAGGTTCGTAGTACCTCCTTATTAGTACAGAGCTTGAAATCGTTGCACCAGTCCTGTTAATAACTTAGATAAATCAGTCCAAGAGCAAACCATAAATTATCCAATAGTAATCCAGGTTAAAAATTCTAAAAAAAAATTAATTTAGTTTTTTAGTGGGGTCCCATAGAACTGGTATGTTACGGCACTATAGAAAATGTATAAAATCATAACGCAGTGATGTTTTGTGACTGAGATATGCCTGTACATACAAATCAAGAGACTTTTGACACATCAGTAAATATCTGGTTGTACTCTGTCTTATTATTAAGGGATAAATCTATTTTTATTTTTTTGTTATATTTATAATTTGTTTGGAAATATTAAAATCTGCGTAACACTTTATATGAATTATTTCAGGTAGAAAGCTTGTTCTTTGGCATTAGAGTTTAGCCTAAGTAACAGAAGTATGGCCAACATTAGATGATCCTTTCATGGATGCAAGCAGGAAAAACCAACCACTCAACAATCAATGAATTAATTCACAGCTTTTTTTAAAGCAAAAAATTAACCTCAAAATTAGATCATTCAATTTTTCATTTTAAAAATTTATTTGCAAGAATATTTTTTTAATAATGGATTGCAGGAAAAATTATACATGAAATTTTGTCAAAATACGTCAATCATTTTATTATTATTTAATTAAAATCTAGCATTTACTATTAATTCTTGGCCAATTTTTCTATTTCGTCACATTTCTTTGAAAGAAAAAAAAATTTAATATCGCACTTTATACCAAACCATTAAGGACCTACGTCTTTCAATTGATTAACAAGACACTTGCAATCTGTTTTCTGTTTTAGTTTTGAAATTAAAATATCATCAGTTAAATTGAACAGTGATTATAAAATTTATCAAACTTACTTTTGCCTCACATACGGTTAGGGCTTGTTCGACATCGGATTTTTTCTATATTGAGATGAATAATTTAAATTATTTCCTTCATCTAATATTAAACAATAAAGACTTACATCATCTAAACAGATTGCGAGAACGTCAGCTTTAATTTCGCTGAAACTTTTCATTACAGAATCTTCTGGCTGAAATTTCAAGAAGTTATTGACGTAATTTACGCAATAATTTTCTCATTTAGCTTACGATTGCTAATTTTTCACTCATGCACTTTTTGTAAGCTGCAGTATCCTGTGAAATGAAATATATAATGTTAAGACTATTCATTTACAGGTATTAACATACTTACTGTGGGATTTGCTTTTATGCATTCGTCAGCAGCTGGAAGATATGTCTGTGATGTAAAATTTTTTTATTACAAAGTTTTTAAGAATTTTTTATTATAAGCTATTTTACCGTGTTCTTTATATCTTCGACGCATTTTGTATTCTTTTTATTAGAATATTGATATTAAATGTTTTGTAAAAGTTATTTGATTTATGTACTAACTTCTTCTTCAGTTGTTTTATCCTTGCATTTCTCTTCGAGTTGGGCTTGCATCGCTTGCATCTTATTTCCTATTTCTCTCATTTTCTGTGAATAATCATTTTTAAATAATTATGCAAATAACTTACAATAATAAATTTACGTTTTCTATTTCCCCGTCTTTGAAACATTTCTAGAAAATAAAATAGCATTGTGTATTTTTTTTAATGAAATTTATATTTGAAGTTATTTCCACTTAAAATTTAAGGAATTTTTTATTTTTCAATAATTTTAGTCAAAAGATATAAAAAGATTTTTTTTAAAACAATTTTATAAGTTGTAACGTACATCTGCGGCTTCAGAAACAGCAACGCTGCTTACAATGAGTATAGCTAAAATGCACTTCATAGTTGTTCACGTAATATAAGTCAAATCCCTAATGGACATTTTAATAATTTGACTTGATTTTTATACAAAATTTTAACAAATATCCGGATATCTTTTTATTTAACAGGAAAACTATTCATATTTTTCGAAAAGAAAAATTATAATATAAACAAAAATTATAAAGCTCAAAGTGAAATGTAATAATAAGTTTAAAAAGATCATGAGGTATTGATTTTAGAATTTATTGCACGCAATTCTATAGAAGTTAGAAAATAAATTGATCAAAAGTATGTAAGCATGCGCAATCCTGTAAAGGCTTTATAAATTATAGAATTTAAATAAACTTAGTGAAAAAGATTAAGCAGTAGATTGGCACTAAAGGTGAAGTGGTATGTAGTTAGAATTTAATAAGATTCTTGAAAATCTTTATGATTTTGACAATATTTAATTAAAAAAGTAATTTTTTCTTAGTTTTTTAAGCTTGTGGTCAAGTTATAATAAATACTTTGTTCTATTGTTATGATATAACTAGATGATTTTGAGTTAATCTACTTTCTGGAACATATTTATTTTATGATGACCACGTGCGATTGCATTGAAACCACTATAAATCGATCCAGGGAGTCCGAAAATATCAGAATGTGACCAAAGAAATTGGCGCTTATATAGAAGTCGCCAAATAGAATATAGACAAAAGCAAAAATTATGTTATTTATTGCCCCATTCCCCTCCGCCAACTCTGCCCTCCCCCCCAACCACATTGTCATTACAAAAAAAGTTTATTTTTAATTCCATGTTGCGATTATTCTGTTAAACAACTAAAAACTTAGGTTTTTCAGTCTGTTAAAGATGCACTCAAAGTGAAGGATGTTTGATTTTTACAATAAAGATCCAACTGACGCAATTGACATATGCAAAACTTATCGAACTTAACTTTCATATATATGAAATTTATAGTTATAATAATAAAAAAAATTTGAAATGCTCCTTGGAGTACATTTGATGCAAATTTTAGGCGATGGTAATACATTTAAGGTTTTAGCGGCTTTGCTCGAAAGGCTGCCAAACTGGAACGAGACGAGTTGGAGGTCTGAAATTTGGACAGAATTTAATCTAAGGAGTGTAGTTATTGTGTGTAAAATTTATTACAATCGTTGTTTCGAATTTTGAGAAATCAGAGATTAAAAACTCCGCTTTGACAAGCGATGATAATACATTTAAGGTTTCAGCGGCCACATTTGAAAGGCTGTAAAATCCAAACGAGGCAAGTCGGGAGTCTGAAATTTGGACCCGACATAGCTCAGGGGGTATAGTAGATGTGGGCCAAGTTTGGTTAAAATCGATGGTTTGGATTTTGAGAAGTTTGAACTTGGTCGATTGATTGCGGCTATCTAACGGCAAAATCAAACTATTTAAAATAGTGTCGTGGAGTGATTGGAGTGATTGCTTGGAAAAAACAATTAATGAATGACCAAAAATTTTGTTATTAAAAAAATGTTTATATCATCTTAATATCTAATTATAAGATTGTTCAATAATAATTATCAAATTGTGTTTTATTAATATAGATACCATAAAAACGATCATTTGGCATTCCATACAACAGCTAAAACGAATTTTTATAATTATTTTTTTATGATTTTGATGTAGTATGGGGTTTAAATATTACAGTAAATTTACTGTAATGGATTTGTTTTTATTCAAAATTTTTTTGAACCTACCTTTTTACTATTGCAACTTAACATAAAAATTATAGCCGATCATAAATTTAATTTTAAAATAATCTTAATTTATGATTAAGATTTGTTAAGAGGATTTATGCTGGTGGAAGATTGCAGAGTCGAAGCAAGTGAAAATTGGCTATCGGTGAACATAGATTATGTGTAAGTTTGTGAGTTTTACGATAACTAGTGTGTTTCCATTTGGCGCATCGGAAGTGGTGGTAGGAAGTGATTGGATGGCGTTTGAGTGTTTGGGTTACTGTTCAGATAGTTATAATGTGTTTGTGAGTTTTTTCTTTTTCTTTTTGTTTTTAGAGGGAGCGTGTTGGATACCAGTGGCATCCAAGTAACAGGCGAGCTTGTGTGAGTTTAATTGATGTTAGTGTTGGTGTAATTGGTTGTATTGTAGTGGTGGGTCAGGTGTTTAGGTGAATTTGGGTCCAGAGAGGCCACTGGAATGTCATTGGTAATAATGGGTATAAGTTTATGAAAAAATGCAGTTTTATTATTGTTGTAAAAAGCGATGTTTGAATAAACTTTTTTTTCCAATTCCTTGCTCGTTTTGGTTTTTCCTTTATGACACATACAATTAAAGTTTTTTATTAATTTAAATACACGTTATTGATACTGTGAAGTCATAGTAATGTGTTACAATGTTGTTACAAAAAATGTAACGTTTGAATTAGGAGTAATGGTAATGCAAATGCATTACTACCCAAGTTTGGATTACCTTACTTTCCTATGAGACTCGATGCATACTTCATTCGTTAACTTATAAGAGTACTTTCGGTTGCTGCATTGTTTTGGTCACGACAACGCGTTATGCACAATAAACAATGCCTAGATGGTGGAATGTAATATTATGTGGCCGAAGCGGGCTACATAAAATGACAAGTTGGCCAATATTTTTGGCAATCTCCGTAAGAGAAGATTAATTATCTAGTCGCCATCTTATCTTACACTGGATTATTTACATGCCGAGGTTGGTATTATGTTAGTGAATTGTTGGGTTTCCTCGCCAAAACTTCCGCAACTGTCGGTGACCTCGTTTGATGCTACGCTCGTTGTTGTCATTAGCCTCGTTCGTTTTGTCTATTTATCTCTAATAAACACTTCATTTTTTGTAATAAAACTAACTGATTTAATGATAACTGTTGATTAGTAACTACTTAACAAATAAATGGTGATCATAATGATCGTGATCAATAGTAAAAAGTAGATCTTCAAAGTGCGGTGATTTCCCGCGTCATTCAATCCTTTTATGCCCTCATTGACATTATCGTTTAATCATCTCGTTTAATGAGGCGTACGATGAGGTTATTCAAAATGCTTAACAACTCTATTTGTTTTAAAGGAAGGTAAGCAACTGGCTCTAAAATCTCTAGCTAACTCCATTGGTCACTAGATGTAGATGGAATTAATATTAACCGAACTTAGAGTGAAGTCTGATATTAATTCCATTGACTGAGGTGATCAATTGGATTGGCGAATCCGCCCACTCTTTCCTCGTACTCTCCAGGAGATCGTTTACTTGTTAATTAGTTTCCTCTTCACTGAAGTTCTGACGGGACTGGACAAGGTCATCTCTTTCTAGTTAACCCCATTGGTCATCAGAGAAAAATTGAATCAATATCAAACTTTACTGTAAGTTCGTCTAATTATTAATTTAATAGTGCTGCTATAAGTGCAGACCATATTGACATGGGCATATATTTGCATTAGTGAAATTAAGTGGCAATTGCAGAGATAAAAGAGATTTATGCCATAATTCTTTTGGAATCAGCCAATTAGATAGCTGTTTTAAAAAAAATATATTTGGATTACATATTTATCAAATCTTAATCAACGAGAAGTCTTGATTTTCTTCCAAATGGCCAGTTAAAATGATAACTGAGAATTTAACATTGAAAAATTCCTAAGAAATTTTATTTTGAAAGTGTTTGTAATGAATAATTTATCAGACTTTTTAACTGAATCTTGATTTTGAATTAAAATTTTCATGTTTCAGTTGACGATTATATTTTTTGAAAAGTAACTTTAAACAAAACTATTTAAGTTTATGATCTTTAAAATTTGTTCGCTGCTGTTTTAAAATAAAATAATATGCAGGAAAAATTGTAAAGCTTTTTTAGCACAGTCAATCCATTATTTTATTGAATTTTTTGTTACAATTTAGTCCTTCTTCATATTTTGAAACTTTTTGGCCATTTCTGGATATTCCTCGCATTTCTTTAAAAGTAAAATTTTAATATTACGATGAACATTACAAATTGTTTCAAACTATTAAAAACTCACATCTTTCAATGCCTTAAAAACGCAGATATGAGCTTCCTTCTATTTAATTTGTAAGGATTAAAAAGATTAAATAATGCAATAGACAATTTTAAAAACTTACTCCTTTCTCGCTTGAGCAACTATTGTAACCGTCTTCAACAATCTTCTTTTTCTATATTTAAAACATATTAAATTACTTTACCGTTTTGAATACTACATTAAAAATGCATTTAGTGTAACACCACGAGTGATATTCATAAACAACGAATTCCATCTCCCTCTGGTGACCACAACGGGTTGCCAAGAGATGACCTTTAACGATATTGCCAGACTGATACGACAAAGCTGAGACTTAGGTGTCAAAAATTTTTGTGCTTGATTAAGCGAAGTTTGAAGTCGTCGGGAAGTGGTTTTCGCAGACGTATGGATAGTGCGGTGGACCCTGGCCTTTCGGCGATGTTCCAACAGGCCGAAACTCGCGAAAAACTTCGGACTTTGCGTGAGTTTATTTGCACCGGGTGCAGAGCGCTTTGGTGTGAATATTTTCGTTTAAATTCGGCACGCTTTACGCGACTAAGGGCGTACACATACGGACACAGAGTGTCCGTAGCGTGACTGTGTAATTGCTTTCAATTTGGCGTCGTAGAACGTTCGCCAAATTTATTTCGTTGGTTTCTGTGTGAATGGCTGCCTTTTTGACGAAATTATGCAAATTTTAGTGCGCGAGAAGGATGACGACATTCAGTCCGTCTCCACCTTCGGTGTGGCTCGGCGGGATTTCTTGTCAGACTCGGAGTCTGGAACGACTTGCTGATCGGCCTCGAGCAACTTCAGGACCCGGATGTTGACCCTCTCAAGGTGGGACCGGCGATGGTGGAGTCCGTGGCCAAGATGTTGATGTCGGCACTGACCAGAATGGACGAGGAAGAAAAGTTGAAGGCAGTTAAGGCTAAGTACCTACCGCCCATGAATGTCGAGATTCTGAGTCCTCCGAAAATTCAAAGCAGCGTTTGGAGTCGCTTAAATCGCGCGGTACAACGTCGTGATTTGGACTCTCAAAAAGTCCAATCTACGGTGCTTACGGGTTCCGTTTGCATCGCCCGTGCGTTGGAGCTGCTTTGTGGGGTCAAGAAATCCTCTCTGCCGCAGACTGAGAGAACGACGTTATTGAAGATTTTTGACCATCTCCAGGATGCGTTGCGTCTCTCTGCGCACGCGAACTGCCGGATCAACGAGAAGCGTCTTTCCGATGTAGGAAAGTACCCGTGGTCCAAGGTACGGACTTGTTTCCGTTGGACCTAACGGCTTCGGCCAAGCGAGTCGCGGAGGATGTAAAAATTGCCTCCGAGCTGGTTCCCAAGATGGGACCTTCTGGGTCGGGACCGAAGGGACCCGGGTCGTCAGAGGGTCGCGGGCCGGCGGCGGCCTCGAGATCAAAGCCATACGACAGGAGTCCGGGTCGCAGGCAGCTTCGCCGTTTTTTAGTCTCCGACCAGGGACGGGGATGGAAGTCCCGCTGATGATGGGTCCTTGGGAGTCGTTCTTTATTTAGAGTTCTACTCCAAGGAGTTTGTTCGAGATGTAATTTGTTCAGCGTTCTTAAACTGTAGGCTTGAATAAAAAATTTTTTTTCCCGTTTTGAACGCCAAGCACTCTGAATTTCTCTTGGCAACCCGTTGTGGTCACCAGAGAGAGATGGAATTGAATATTAAACGAACTTACCTGTGAAGTTTGATGTAAATTCCATTGACTGTGGTGACCACAACAGGTTGACAAGCCCACCCTCACAACTCCCTTGTGTTGCTGAGTTGCCGGATGCGGCCCTCTCGTCTTGGATTCCGCTTGGCGTACCTCTTGCTCTTAAGTCTGGCGATATCGTTAAAGGTCATCTCTTGTCAACCCGTTGTGGTCACCACAGTCAATGGAATTTACATCAAACTTCACAGTTAAGTTTGTTTAATATTCAATTAAAATTCCAAAACATTATAAATGTCAGAACTTTTTTCACGGTTTTTTATATGTCTGTTGAATGCAATTTAAGGCTTTTTATTGGTAGGGATTCGACGAGTGGTTTAATCAATATACTAAAATAATGTTTTGCAAAATTTGTGTGATAAAGAATGCTTACATCTTCTAGTGCCATTGCAAGAGCATCAGATTTACATTTATCGAAAGACATCTGTAATTTAAAAAATTCAAGTCACAATTTACATACGAAGTATCAAATTAGACTTACGTCTCCAAATTTTTCCTTATAGCACGTCTTTTTGTCTTCCCCTTCTTTCTGTTTTGTATTAAAAATACTAATAATACGAATACTAATACAAATAATTATTTACTTACTTCTCCGCATTCTTTCCTGGCTTTATCCATCTTTTTTTATTTAAATATTTATTAAATTATTTAAAGTTATAATTATAACAATTTTTTTTTACTTTAGTCTTTACTTCCTCTTGTTTCTGTATGTAATAATAAAGATTTAATTCATGATTTGTGATATTTTAATCAATAACTAACCGCGTCCCATTTGTCTTTAACGAAGCATCGCTGTAATTATACAGAATAATTTTAACTATTGAACTTCATATGTTTGGAAATTTCACAATTTCATAAACTCAGAAGATTTTTACAATGATATGAAAATTTGAAACATTTCGTTTTTTTCTATACTTACATCTGCTGCTGCAATAGCAAAACAGGCTACAAAAACGATAGCGATAAAGCACTTCATAGTTGTTATTGAATTTAACTCAAGTAACATAGACCGAAGCAAAGCTGGCTCTGTTTATATATACAAAATTGTATCAAATAACCAGGATATTCATATTATACTATTTTGAGCAGGAAAACTATTCAATTTATTTATTTAAATGTTTTTGGAATATAAAGTATAATTACATCCTGCAGTGAATCAAACAAAAGTAGAATTGTGATTTCAACATCACGATATTGATTTTCATATTGATCTTGATTTCAATTCATTTCATGGGAAATCAGGATTTCATGAACAGCCATGAAATAAAACTATTTGTTTGTATGTCCGTTCAAGTATGGTTTTACATAATTAGCAATTTAAAAACGAAGGCATTTGTATAATTTGGAAACTTAGCGTGCAAATGGTATCACACCATCATGTTACTGCGAATCAAATGAATGAAAACTAGCACGAACTGTATAATCAATTCTGGATACGTAATCATATTTCCTTCCGTACATGAATATTCTTTCAGTTGGTCACGAAAAATTTTCACTGATTTTATTTTTGAAGCAAGCTTATGTATACTTTTTTTAACTACTGTAATCATATGCCTGCAGTAAATACGTTTAGTATAACATGTAATAACTTTTGCTTCTAGTTCAGACGGGATTAATTTGTGGTATATTACATGCACCACAAATCGTAATTTATCACATTTGGTACACATTACATATATATCAAATGTGATGAACTACTATTAAAGATGACAGGACACCAACTTACACAAATTTTTTATTTTTATAAAAAAGTTAAATTTTATCGTAACAGATAATTCTATTTATGCTTTTAAAATCCTGACTAAATGCATTTTATAATAAAAATTGTTTTAATGAAACTCTTTATTTCTGCCATCTGAGAGGCTGCAGCTTTCTCTGAATGATGTAGATGGAGCCAAACAATCAGGAGCGAAGCATTCACGCCTGGGTACCATGGCAATATCTGAACAATACGAACAGGGCCGACTACGAAAATTATGGGGTCCTGTGCAGAATCCGATTGTGGGGCCTTTTTTTATTATCGTTTAAAATGTGTGGTGCAGATCTTGGCAGGCGCGGGGCCCTGTGCAACCGCACACACTGCACCGCCTTCAAGCCGCGCTTGAATACAAATTGATAAATGATGGAGAAGATGATTTAAATATAGTGTTTTACTGTTCAGCCTTATCAAGTTGAGCTAAGAAAGACTGAATCAAAATCAGATTTTGATTGTAATCCGAATTCATCACATATTCAGTCAAGTAGTATCCCAAATATAAGAAAATGGTTTTTAAAAATTCATTTTACTTTGTAGGTATAAAATACTAGTTCCTACAAAATTTTTCAGGTGTAAATGTGGTAACTGTAGAAAATGCTGCCAATAAATTAGAATGTAAATGCTGCTATTTCCATGTATAAGTTTTAGAAAAAATGCAGCATTTAGATTGCATTACCCAACATGATGGCTTTGTAGTTACAGTAATTGTTTGAACAATTGGATTGTTTGGTTTGTTTGAACAAATGGATTTAAATTTAAATTTTAGACACGAGAATCTTCTTGGCTATCCACTGCTGCACTTCAACTTTTGGAAAATTTTTTGTTTTATATCTTAACCCGACGAGATTGGCATTAGGTATGATGGGGTTACCTCACTCAATGGAATTAATAGCAAACTTTGCTGTAAGTTTATTTAATTATTAATTTAATAGTGCTGCTTTAAGTGCACAATGCACTTACATGGGTTACATTTGCATTAGTGACATTAAATGGCAATCGCAGAGCTAAAAGAGATTTATACCTTAATTCTTTTGAAATCAGCTAATTAGGGAGTTCATTTAAAAAAAAATTTTTGGATTACATATTTATCAAATCTTAATCAACATGAAGTTTTAATTTTATTCCAAATAGCCACACTATAAAAAATAGGTATAAGGTGTTTAAATAGAGACAATTTACTCTTAAAAGAGAGTAAATTTACTCATTTGTAGATTATCTCTATTTAAACACCTTGTCGTGACCCAAAGGGGTGGGTCACGGAAGACACCGCGATGTAATGTCGCGACACCCAGCATGTGAAGAGGGAGAGGCCAACCATATGGCTCTCTTTCTTTCCTCATGTTACCAGGACCCCTGTAGCTCGAGATATCAAGCTGTGGGAATGTTTGAGGATTTTTTGTGAGCCATCCACGAAGGTCACAATGACCAATAGCAGAGGGGCATTCGCCCAAATCCTCCACCAGGGGACCGAGACTTTAAAAGTCCCGGCGACCGGAACTCAACAGAACTCAATCCAAAGCAAAACACATCACAAAGTACCCCACCGACCTCAATGATCAAGCCTACAAACCCAATGGATTTAGGAGTGACCGAGGACCGGGGCCCAGTGATTTCTTGCAATAATGGATTGCGCTGCCAAATCGTTGACTAAGACTCGGAAGAGCATCGACGCGTGCTGCGCGGAGGACTGCGCGGACCTTCATCTCATTAATTAGTGTCGAGCGGCATCTCCACTGATTACGGAACCGTAACTATTGTTTGGACTGTTCGTTGCATGTGCATAATTCTGTAAATGATGTAAGAGCTTCGGCTCCATTGTTTGCTTTAATTAAGAGCTGTGTAACTCGAATAAAAAGAGTTGTTTCTTGCGAAAGTTATTTGTCTACTTTTTTGAATTTTGGAGAGATTTGCCAACCGCAGTAGGTGGAGAAACCTCTCGATCAATTGTCAATCAGACTCCTACGGAGCGAGATCCCGAATAAATACAAATTCAGTAGTCGTATTAATTAAAATAGCAGCACGACAACCTTAAACCTATTTTTGTGCAGTTAGAATGATAACTGAAAATTTAACATTGAGAAATTCCTATTTTATTTTAAAAGCATTTGTAATGAATAATTTATCAGTTTTTTTATATAGATTCTTAATTTTGAATTAAAATTCTTCATATTTCAGTTGATGATTATATTTTTTGAAAAGTATATCTTTAAACAATTTAAGTTTACGATTCTTAAAATTTGTTCGCTGCTGTTTTAAAATTTACGTTATTGTGCGGGAAAAATTGTAAAGCTTTTTTAACACAGTCAATCCATTATTTTATTGAGTTTTTCGTTGCAATTTAGCTTTTCTTCTTTCTTCCCTCACTTCGGCTATTTTTTCATATTCATCGCATTTCTTTAAAAGTAAAATTTTAATATTAAGATGAACATTACAAATTCTGTCAAACTATTAAAAACTCACATCTTTCAATTCCTGAATAATGCAGATTTGATGTTTCGTCTATATAATTTGCAAGGATTAAAAAGATTAAATAATGCAATAGACAATTTTAAAAACTTACTTCATTCTTTCTTGCGCAATTATTGAAAGCTTCTTCAACAATCTTCTTTTTCTATATTCAAAACATATTAAATAACTTCACCGTTTTGAATAGTATACATTGAAGTGCCAAAACAATGTCAAGAAATATCGCAACTTTTTTTTTACGGTTTTTCATGTGGCTGTTGAATGCAATTTAAGGCCTCTCAGTGATAGAGATTTGATGAGTGGTTTAATCAATATACTAAAATAATTTTTTACATAATTTGCGTGATAAAGAATACTTACATCTTCTAGTGTCATTGCAAGAGCATCAGATTTACATTTATCGAAAGAAATCTGTAATTTAAAAAATTCATGTCACAATTTACATACGAAGTATCAAATTATACTTACGTCTCCATATTTTTCCTTATAGCACGTCTTTTTGTCTTCCCCCTTTTTCTATTTCGTATTAGAAATACTAATAGTACGAATACTAATACTAGTAATTATTTACTTACATCCCCGCATTCTTCCATTACTTCTTTTATCTTTTTTCATTTAAATACTTATTAAATTATTTAAAGTTATAATTATAACAAACTATTTTTACCTTCTCCTTTTTTTCTTCTATATTCTGTTTGCAATAATAAAGATTTAATTCATGATTTGTGATATTTTAATCAATTACTAACCGCTTCATATTTATCGTCGTCGAAGCAGTTCTGTAATTATACAAAATGATTTTTATTATTACTTTATATTTTTAGAAATGTCACAATTTCAAAATTCCAAAACTTTTTTCAATGATATGAAAATTTGAAACATTTCGTTTTTTTCTATACTTACATCTGCTGCAGCAATAGCAAAACAGGCTACGATAACGATAGCGATAAAGCACTTCATAGTTGTTATTGAATTTAACTCAACATATAGACCGAAGCAAAGCTGGTTGTTTATGTATATAAAATTGTATCAAATAGCAAGGATATTCATATTACACTATTTTTAGCAGGAAAACTATTCGATTTTTTTATTTAAATTTTTTTGGAATATAAAGTATAATTACATCCTACTATGGATCAAACAAAATAAAATTGTGATTTTAGCATAACGATATTGATTTTCATATTGATCTTTTGCACATGGATGTAAGATTTCAATTCTATTCATGGGAAATCAGGATTTCATGCACTGCCATAAAATAAAACTACTTGTTTGTATGTCTGTTCAAGTATGGTTTTACATAATTAGCAATTTAAAAACGAAGGCATTTGAATAATTTCGAAATGTACACACTAAGAAATAAAAGGTATATCAAGGTTTTAAGCAATGATCTACACTTCAATAGAGTAAAATTACATCTAGTAATACCTATAAAGGTATTAATTTATAGGTGTTTTATGAAAAGGTTTTTGTTAAGTATTTAACACCCATATTATAATTTATATACCTAAAAAGTGTAAATAAAACTTTAAAATTTTTTAATGTAAATGAATATTTTGAGGTGTTAATACTAAAATGTGTTTGTTAGGTATAAAATTGCACCTTTTGAGAAGCAGATAAGATATTATAATTTATTATACTGTTTGCATTTATTTTACACTTTTATTTTATTATGTACAGCCTTTCAGCAAATATGAAAAAAATGTTTTACGTTTATCATAATATATTTTTATTTTATCTAATAAAAGTACAGATTATCTGGCTATAAAATTGCAAACTCTGATGTAACAAAAAATAAATACATGTTTCTCAACATAAATGTAAAATATCAAAATTTTATTATTGTTTTTTACATATCTAATTTTCTGTAAATAATATTTTAAATAAAATGAAATTTTTAATAAATAATTTTTTTTTACAAAATATTTTACATCATTCATTAGGTACAACTTGTACAAATTAGTATTGTAAAACATACAAAAAAACTTTTAGTTTTAATATTTAGTCTAAGCTAAGTGGTGACACATAATATTTTAATGGTATGAACTTTTCACCATCTATATTTTCATAAATTTGTAATGGTAATTAATGATGTTTTGTATTTGGTAAAAATAATAGATGTTCTTTACATAAATTCACATGAAATGCATAAAAATGGTTATCAAAATCAATTACTGTTATTAATTGTACATAAAAATAGCACAAACTTTGTGACTTGATAATTTTTTGAATTTGAAGAAAATATGGATCATCATCTATAAATCCAGCAAGAAGTATATAAAATACACCTAGAAGCAGCCAAGAGGGTCTTACGATACATTAAAGGGACAAAACAGTATGGACTATGGTATGAAAAACAGGATAGAGATCTTAAAGTGTATACAAATGCGAGTTGGAATGTCACGAAGGATGCAAAAGGTTTCTCAGGGTGGATAGTTAAAGATGGGGATTCGATATTGAATTGGAGAAGTAAGAAGCAGAAATTCGTAGGTGAAAGCTCAACAGAAAGTGAGCAGGACGCAATTGGTAGAAGAGAGAGAAAAATTGGAATTATATACAGATAGCTTGAATAATGTTTTTATGATGGAGAAAGGAATTCGGCGAGCGAAAACAAAATATCTAAACAGAAAGAATCATTTTATAAAACAAAATATTAGCAAAGGGGGAATCAAAGTAAAATATGCTCTGGGGGAATTACAACAAGCCGATATATTAACAAAGCCAATCTCAGAGGGAACCTTGAAAAGAAATATTAGCCAATTAAGAATCACATGTAAATAAAAATTAATCCAATGGGGGGATTTGTTGAGTGTTTGTCTTAATTATTAATTATATCATCCCACATCAGAGTGCAGAACCGAATCTGGAGAAGGAGGAGCCAGTGGAGGAAGACCATAAATAAGAGGAGTTTTTAGCGCGAGATTCCAGAGAGGTCATTTTCATTACTGCGATGAAACAATTTTGTGGTGTATTTAACCCTACACCACAGAAAACAAATGGCCAACAATGGAGAGTCATTTTTGTCAGCAGAGGGCACCCCCTGTCTTTTCCTGCGATCACCACGGTAACGATCGAGAGCGATAATCACTCTCGATCCATGCATTATCCGAGGTAGTTGCGTCGCATTTATTTTCCCTATTTATTAGGACTTAAGAATTCATTTAGGCCTGCATATGCAAATGCAGCAATGGCGCCCGAACAGGGACATTTTTCTTCTTTCTTTCTTTCTTTTCCATTCAATCTCTATGGGATCTTGCCCCCTCATTATTTGGGTTAAAATACAGGAACTGTGAGTAGAAATAGGAATAGAGATAATTTCTCTTAAAATTTGTTTTATTATTCTGTTACAAAATGGAATGTTAGTATTAAATTTTATATATATATGGATCGAGAGTATAGAGAATAAGCCTTATAGAATAATAATTTTTCTTCTTCTTTCTTTTTCTTTATTATGTATTATTGATTTAATTTTTTATTATTATTTTTGTTATACCATGAAAGAGTAACAGCAGTTTTCTTGTGTGCCTTCATGAAAGGTCCTCAAACATTCCCACAGCTCAATATCTCGGGCTTCAAGGGGTCCTCGTAACGTGAGGAAAGAAAGAGAGCCATATGGTGGGCCTCTCCCTCCTCACGCACTGGGTGTCGCGACATTATGTCGCTGTGACCCACCCCCTTGGGTCACGACAACCAGGAAAAGCCACAACAACTACAGACCACCAACTGTTTAAACAATATTTTGTCATGTTCAAATTTTTGACACTGAAAGCATCTTAAAAGGATTAGCCACAAATAGTTTGACTAACAAAGAGATATTACAAACTTGAGTCGCTCCAATTGCTATGAATTTAAAGAAATAATTACATTATTGGCTAAATAAAACAATGATGACAATTAAGATTAGCAACGCCTGAAAATATATTTTACATTGTGAAAGAAATAACTCGTCAATACATTTTTTCTCATAGGAAAAATGGCTGCCATCTTTCCTATGGGAAAAAATGCATTTACGAGCTGTAGGTCTAACAATAGAAAATATTTTTTAAAGCGTTGCTAATTTTAATTGTTATCACTGTTTTATTTAGCCAATAATGTAATTATTTTTTTTAATTCGTAGCAATTGGATCGACTCAAGTCCATAATACCTCCTTGTAAGACATTAATATAACCAAATCAGACAAAAGCTGCCAGTTTCAAATAACCAAAAAAGGCACTTCTTTCCAACAATGAACAACAAAAAGCACTTTTAGGAAATATTGTAAGTAAATAACCTGGTAATTAATTATTCCTTTAATCAAAGGTTGATTGGCTGCCAGTAAGTTATTTATAAGTGTTTTACGTGTAAATCTCCTAGTGTTTGTAGATATGTGTGATTGATATTAGATACTTGGAGTTAGAGTTAACTCAAGCCTAATTGAGAAAGCACATGTCTTCGTTGTTTGGTGCGCCCATTAGATGGCATTTGGATGGACAACTTTGGCCTTGGCCATTTTATCCGATTGGATGAGAATGGAAGAGCTCGAGTGTCTAAAGAGTGGAGATTGGGTACTTTTCCCCTCTTTTGTGTAGAAAGATTAGTTGGCTATATAAGTCAGTGCAGTGTTTTCTTCTTTGCTTGTTTTTTGCTTTATAACCCTTGTATGTTTTATAACCATGATTAATCTAATGTCTTGACTTTGGTCACATTGATTAATGCATTTTGCACAGACTAGCACATAGCTTGACGTGGAAATAAATTCAATGCATACCTGACCCTGGAAAGCAACCGATGATGGCACCTCCTTATAGCTCTGCCTGAATTGGGGCCGGCACTGTACTGAAAAATGGCAGTGATCTGGTGCATGGGTTGCGCGTCCGAATGTCGTCAGTTCCTTGTATATCAATGCATTATTTCCGATGGGACTTTGTCGAGCTGAAGGCAAATCCTTTATCGACACGGGTAGTGAAAGGAGACTACTGCCCTAAACAGCAAAAGACGCACTCTCTTAGATGTCGATGACTGCTGTTCCCGGGTATAAGAGGCCACTACTTTCGTATTTTCAGTTAGTCAAAGTTATCACATGCAATTGCATGATAGTAATTCAAACCCAGAAATGACAGGGATTCCTCTCGTTGAAATGAGCAGTTTGACGATGAATTGGAAGTCGGTTCGATTTGCCCCTTCGAACCAAGTGAGCGATTTCTCGAGATTGAAGTAATAATGCGATTGCATTATCTTGCATCTCTTGCATCTCGTGAATCACTCTGATGACTAGTCATGTATTCTGTGCCTGACCATGTGTTTTAGTGTGCCCCAGATGCATAATCGAGTGTTTAGTTAGCTATTCGGCTTCTTGTGTTAACGTTAAAGACACGTAACGTAATTTCGCTCCTTTCCTGTGTTGTAGTTTTGTTAGTTTAACTAGCTTAGTGTTGTGTTAGTGTTAGTAAATGGAGTTTTGCATAACTCCATATCCTGTCCTTTCTCTATTTTAGTGATGGTGATCAGAACCTGTTTATTTGTATTAAATGTAAATATTAATTGTTTGAAATAGCTTTATTAATACTTGTAAAATAATTCTTAATTGTTTAATCGTAATTAATAAATCTTGTCCTTGTGTTGATAAAATACGAAGTCAGATAAGTTCTTTAATTGATTTTCACTGGGTTTTAGTAAAAATACGAACTTGAGAAAAAATCACCGTCACAATATATTTAATACATAAAAACAGAAAATATTTTTAGACATTTTACACCTAAGAATGTATAAAAATAAGATGGAAAGTTACTAGACAAATCAATATCTTATCCCATTCCAAAATGAGAAGTTAAGTCACCACCAGCCCACAGGCCCAATGTCCAAGATTTGCGAGTCCTGTTCGCAACTGCAAATTAAAAGACGAATAGTAAACCTTTGCTACGAGGCATGTGAAGAGCAACCTTCTACATATTTACACTTTTATTTCTATGAATATATGGTAAATAGATTTAAATAAGTTGCTACTTAAGATTGGGGCTGTTGGAATATAATTTCTTTGTTCCCATCTTAGATAAATAAATCCAGTGAGTTTTGTAATAAACTAATTGTTAGGTGTTTATTCATTGGGTGATACACAAAGACTGATTCAATAATTTTGAAATCAAAAGTTATAATATTATATTTGTTTAAAGAATACAATCGATCATGCCCATTAGATGTTGCCATCTAGCTATGTAATAAGTAATGTCAGCTGTGAGCGACCAATATATATATAAATACATACATACACATTAAAATCACATACATTATTAATTTCATTATACAATTCAAAAAAAACAAATTTATTTAAAAAAAATTAACTAAAATATTCATCAATATCCAGTAAAAAAAATTCCCCATTGCAACAAACATCCACCAGGTCTATTATCCGTGCCATCATGATAAAACAAAGTCCAGTTATTTGCTTTAGCACAATACCGATCTTTTTTTGTCCAACTGCATTGAGTGTCATCGCCAGTTGCTTCAACTTTTATACAAATAGTCAATCGTTTGGCCCAGTCTGGGCTATTTTCAGGTACTTTAATCATCCAAGACAAAATACATGAATTTGCATTGTTAATCCCAACTCCCTCATGTGAATTATCATTATAATCAACAGTAAAATCACCAATTCTGGCACATGGAGTTTTAAGAGCACTTCCACACATGGACAGGCTACTCTTTTGGTGCCAACGAAAACACAAGGTTAAATCATTTACCCAAAGTGGATAATTAAACGTACGGTCGATTTTATCAAGTCCCCATCTCATATAGCAATATCCAAGACGTTCATCGGTGTCATCGAGATATGCTTGAGTATATTCCCCAGGCTTTGCACAAACAGTTGCTGGAAAATTGCGTCCACCACATTGATCAGTATCTAGTACACTATATGTCTGGACGGGAAGAACTCTGATAAAAAAAGTATAATTAATTTTTAATATTAAAATGAAAAAAAAAACAAGAATTGTTTATTTTAAATACTGTCCACATCATATAATATTTGCCATACTTATTAGGCATACACTTTGTGTCCCTAATGCTAGGGGTTTCCATAATGACAAAAAATTATTATTATTCCATTTTAAAGCTTTAACTCACAAAAAGGATTTATTTATACAAAAATTAAAAAATTATAAATTACTTTATATCACTAATAAATGCTATTGGTCGATGCTATGCTAACTACTACAACTAATTTTGAATAAGCAATATCATATGATATTCATTAGTAACTAAATAAATTTTAAATAAAATGAAAAGTGAACCATTAATTTAGTGAGTACAGTAAAAATTCAATTTACTTAAAACATATTCGGATTTTTTCATAAAACCAATTTGGAATATCTTGCAAGCATTGATATCCGATTTTTCCACAGTTAAATTTGTGTAACTCATTGCGTTTGCAGTTAGTTGGACAGCAATCACCACCATCCCAATAGAATTGTTGATTATTACATTGCAAATCACACAATCCATCTCCGACAAAACCAGGGTTGCAATAATTATTGTCCCATCTATCAGCTTGGTTGAATTTTATAAGTAAACTGAATACAATAATAAATAAAGTCATGATCTGTGATTGAAATTAAATGGCACAG
>JAQFZU010000519.1:0-24180 GCA_034696185.1 Henia vesuviana | reverse complement strand
TCAGGTGGTGCAATGGACGCGCCCCGGGGTCACCTGACCGGGACCCATGCTGCCCTCTAGTGACTACTTGGTCACAACATGCTCAGCCTCACACAAAAGGTGGGCGTGGAGCTGACCACGTCTGTTAGCCCGTAGATGATGTCAAGAATGTTGAAAAACGGTCATTTTTGCTCCTGAGTGCTCCCAGATCCCCAACATCACCATTTAAAGGCCCTTACAAGGCAAAAATTGAAAAGGATAGAAAAAGAATTAAAGGATGGGTAGAAAAATGGAGAAATGGTACCACATCACACAGCGGCCTGCTTTTCAATTTACTGTTACCCAACTGCAATGGTATAATCCACAAGTTAACTTCTGCCCTACAGCATGTTGTGTGCACTGAGTTCATGGAGAGTATGTACTGAGCAATCAGCTGGAGAAGGTTCAATAAGGGCCAAGCCTAGTTTGTCACTAGTTTAGCATTAGATGCAGCTGGTTCTCATCTTCCCAAAGGAATGAACCCTATCTGGTGCACTGTGCCAACACATTAACTACTGTATTGTCATTATGGGGAATAACTATGAGCAATAATATGAAAACTTCTGACACGTGAGTTGAAAGATATGGTCTCATGAGAAGCATCTTGCTCCATTAACTCCAAGTTAGTCAGTGATTGAAATGCCAGCAAGGGTACCCACAGGTTCTGTTACTAGGCTTATTGGTCTGTCCCCTATTGTTTCACCTTCTGTTATCAGGGCAGAAGGTGAACGGTTGTTTGGTCAGATGGTTGTGAAGGTTGTTTGGTAAGATCGAGGAGGCAAGACAGGGTTTGCAGATTTTTCCTTAGCTTTTTGTCTTTACTTCTTCCCCTTATTTTCTCTTGGTGTGTGCAGCACACATTGATCACATGATCATCATGTGTCAAGTGTGGGTATCCAGCCACAACCGCAACAATTTTCTCCTTGTAGGCATGTACATTGGCACCCGTTGTGCCCCCTGCTAAGAAATGGGAAGCATAAAAGACTTGGAGGATTCAACACAAGACAAGTCTCAGGACGTTTTGTCTCAACGTTGTTTTACAGCCATGTCACTTGCTTTGGGTTAGATGCCAGCAAAAAGAGGGCGCAAGAGGAGAGTCTAAGGAGGGTGAAGGAGGGTGTAAGATGCCATCATAATTTATCTTTAGTGGGCAATATGTCTACCATTCTTATGGTGGGAGCAGCAAATCTGTTATTCCCATTGGTGCATTTAGTGTCCAAACATTTTCCCAAGTTTGCCATGTTTGTGGATTCTCTATTGGTATTCAGATGCTAGAAAAACTGGGGGTACTGTGAAATGATAATGAAACAGACATAACTTGTGGTGTTCCAGCCTTTATTTAATATGGCCACTATCCACATTACCATCCTGTTCCCCACACTTTCTCGGTTTGCCAGCCATGTACCGGCAGTCGAGACTGCCAATACGTAACTCTATAACTTAAACTTATGCTTTCCGGTTATGTGGAGCAACTGTACATACTTTTCATACTCCATACAACCCCTGCCACGTCCACTCCACCACACTATACATCATTGAAGCTTCTGTTCCTTGTTGGATCTGTGCCATAATAATAGTAAATGTCTACACGGTTTCCTGTTTAACGTGGGATTTCCTCACGTCTCCATTCCTTGACTTCATTTGATTGTACTTTTGCTTTTGGCAATTGCTTTTCCACAGTTCATCATCCTCTGGAGTCACATACTGTCCATCATCTCGTAAACAATGCATCCCCATCTCATTCTCATTAAATTTCATGTGCTTTGTCTCATTATCTTGTTTGTGGTGCAGCCTAAAATCCAGGATTTTAGACAATTGATATTCTGCAGTCGCTAAAGCATAACCGACCATTTTGCCTTTTGCACCCTTTGGTTCGAGTTTGCTTCTATATAATTTTGGAACGTGGTGACAAGCGATGCATCTGAATATCTTTAAATGTCTTTAAATCTTAATGAAGAGGAGGATTTTGGTGACATTCACATGGCAGAAAATAAGGATGAAATTGGAGTTATAGAAGTTGATGCAATACTGAAAGGAGGATTTGCAACTGAAGATGAAGAAGAATTAATGTATTACCTGCTAAACCACCAAAAATGCACTTCGCACACATTAAATCTCATTGCAACCAAGGACACCAAAAAAGCTTTGCTATAGCAAGTCTAGAAAATTAAAAACAATTAAAAGTTTATAATTTTTAAATTGGTATTAATTATGATACCTAATCCAACTGTTAACGGCTTCATTGTGGCCAGATAATCATGAAGAAATTTGTTTTCAGATCGAGATAAAGATGGTATTTTAGGTGTGGAACAAATATCTTCAAGTTTGTCCTCTTGAATGGAATTAATTTTTGTTAAAGCATCAAATAGGGAATTCCATTTTGTTCCACATAGCACAACATGTGGCATGAGTCAATCTCCAAAGTGATTTATATGCTTTATTATTCAAAGCTTTTTCGGTGTCCTTGGTTGCAATGAGATTTAATGTGTGCGAAGTGCATTTTAACAATTTTTTTCACCTAGTAGCTACTAGGTGAAAAAAATTGTTATCTTGGTTTTGTTTTGACAGTTATTACAAGAATTAAGATAAAGTTGTCTGCTTTAAAAACCAAAGAAGGATCTGCTGAAGCCTTAATTGAGGCACTAGAAGAAGGCCTTCAGAAACGTTTCAATCATTATTTTGAAGATCGTGATTTTATTTTGGCTGTTGTGTCTCTTCCCCAATTCAAATTGCAATGGATAGATGATGATTGTCTTAGCCAAAGAGCTGAAGCAATGATTTTAGCTGAGATGGAAAGAATGTATTCTGCGCAACAAACAGTAATCGAGGATCAAAGAATTTCTGCAGGTTTTCAAAAAATTAATTGTGATTAATTTTTTTATAGTAGATTAGTTTTATGAATTTCTAAAAAAAATTAATAGAAATTAAAAACAAATTCTATCTTCTGTTTGTTTACAGATTCAGACACAGATGAAGAACATTTCCTAAGCTTTAGGAAGATTAATAGTAGCCAATCTGTGGTAGTTCAAGAATTAGTATCATGTTTAAGTGATACTGATACTGACCTATCAATGTTAAACAAATATAAACATATTAAAAATTTGTTTTTAGAACAAAACACAGCATTGCCATCAAGTGCACCTGTAGAGTGCTTGTTCAGCAAAGAAAAATTAATTTTAACTACTTTGAGAAACAAATTGCTTGATAGCACATTTGAAAGATTATTATTGTTAAAATCCAATCCAAAATTTTTTAAACTTAATTCCCAATAAAAAAAATTTTTTGAACTTGAAAAATGAGAGCCATTTTTTTACAATTAGTACAGAAATTAATAAAAAACATATACATAGTAGTGACTCATTAGCAATTTATTAGCGATTTCAAAAATTTTAGCAAAAACGAAAATAAATTTGACTTTACGAAAGTAGCGATAGTGATAATAGTGAAAATACCATTTTCAATGAAATATCAATAGCGATAGCAAACTACTAAATACCAGTAACAACAACACTGTCAGTTAGAGTACCCAAACTTATAAGATTTCTTGTCTTAGATGGGAAAAGATATGTGCCCTCCAGCTTTATAATTCATGATTTCCCATGTTTAAATTCCAAATTAAGAATTATTAGTCCTCTTTCTGTTGCAGGTGTTTCCCCTTTTCCTAATTTTACAGTCTCACTTAGTAGGGATAATGCGGCAGACAACTTTTCATTGTACACAAAATGATGGGTCACACCACTGTCGATCAAGAACCCACTTCATTCTTGCACGACCATTGCTAATAGCTTTCTTGGTACATCTAGATGTCCAAACCATCTTTCAAACGTATCAACGTCGTCAATTTCTTGTTTTGCCACATAATTCTGTTGTCTATCGCTCCTTTGTCTTTGTCTGCCCCGCCATCTGTTTGGACGTGTCCTGCTTGGTTGTGGACTTTCTTAATAAGTATTTTTTACTTTTCTAGGGCAATCCCTTGCAAAATGTTCTCATTGACCACATCCATAGCAGATTATTACTTACAAATTAATTACAAATTTTCTCTATTTATTGGCCTATTCGATTGTTGATTTGGGATCATCTTTATATTATTGCCTTGTGCAGCCAAATTTGTGATTCTAGTTGCACCTGTGTTCAGCATCATGAATTCACGTTGTCTTGTGTCTTCCGCCATGAGTGCCAATTTTACTCTTGATGGAGTAAACTCTGAGTCAGGCAGTTGATAGAAATTCTGTATCAAATCTGAAAATGATTCCGTGACACTTGAAATCATTTTATATGCTACAAGCGTTTTTGGTATCTCACATCTGCACTGTCAAGTTGAGTAACCGTCTCTTCAAGCCTCGCAAGATAAATTGCCATGGATTCAGGGCTCTGCAACTTATCATTGAAAAAATCAGTAGCCAGAAACCCCACAAGTGCTTTGAACGTTGGCTGGAGCGTGGCTCTTACGTTTCCCACGCTAATATGGGCTCACTAAAGAAACTCAAAATCGGCGTCATGCCGGCTTCAACAACAAGGTAGATTGTAGACAGAGCTCGATCTCGTCGCAAATTGAAGGCATTTTTGGCTTCCTGGCTCGCTGATTCAACTGGAGGCGGTTCTTCCTGGCTGACAATGGTGTAAAGGCCTTTCTCCCTCAATAGCATTTGCATTTTGAGTTGCTACTCTTTGTAATTTTCGAGCCCCCTCAACTTGGGGAACCGCAATACACTCTTTATGTCGTTGGACATTGTGGCATATAAAGAAAAAGGCAATTAGGGCTACGTTCGATTTTTCGAGGTTTATTTTCGATTACACACCCTTACCTTATCTTTCACTTTTGTATGATGAGGATCAACTTTTTATGTGGTCCATTCGTTTTTTTTCCACACTGACACAAAAGAACATTTTATGTTGTCATCACATTGTTGAGGTCGCAACACCTGGGGCCATAACCCTGTTCGCTGTACCAACTGGTGCAGTGCACAAGATGAGGCAACAGAAACTTTGAAGACTCACATAAAGATCTCTTTAATCTCACAATAGAATGTGTCTGCTCTCAGAGTCTGCAGTAAACGACCTTGAGAGAGAACACCCACACACTCTAGGGACAGACAATGACAACTTGCCAGTCTACACAACTGAATCCATACACAGAGGGCAACACATAAACACTTAAATGAAAACTGTTTATTTGGACAACCAAACCCTCACATTAATCAGTAGCGCAATTTTGTTGAAAATGTCGAAATAAGTGAATTCCTCCAATCAAGGATGAGTGGAACACTGCATCATTTTTTATCTCGGCAAGAGAAGGTTTGAGTAAGTTGTAATCGCTTACACTTCCTGAATGGCCTCCTCCTATACCAACTCGTTTTTTGCCTCATCACCGACTGCCGCCATTTCGGCTGCCAATGCCTGAGACATTTCTTCTATTCTCTGTAATGCTGCTTGTAAATTTGAGTGTTTAACGGTGTAAGGGCAGTCTTTCTGAAAATGTTGGCCACCGCATGTGAAGCACTCACTGGATTGCAAGGTTTTCAAATGGACAATATGTTAGACTGCGGTTTAGCCGTGGCTGGCTTAGGTGGAGCTTGTGCTCGTGGAGCGTGCGGCTACTGTCGTTTTGAAAGTTGTCATAGCCTGAGGCAATTATAAGTTTTCTTTTCAGATTTGCACACCACTATCCCAGTGCTGCACTTGTTTGAGGAATTTTGCCCATGTGCAGGCACGTTCCTCGTAGTACTTTTTTGCAAAGTATGCTACCGACAGGTTTAAAGCACCTATAGCAATCGGGAACATTTCTCGATTGCTCGGTGGAATGGCCATTTGCATGCCATTCTTTCACCTTCTTTAGCGTGTGATACACAGTCCAGGTTGGTTGTTGACAAATTGCTTTAATTTGTTGAAAGAGCATTGCGTCAGATAGAATCCACCAGCAGCGAAACGCAATTAAAAATTCCTTCCACATTTTGTGTCAGCAAAGCCAGTCCGATGCCTCGCCTTTAATTCAGGGTAGCCAGGCCCCCCTTCATCATTAAACGACCAAGTAATATCATTTAAGAACTTGACCGCTTTTATCAATGAGCCTGTGAAGGCAGGTAGTTTGAGGGCTGAAACTTTCTCGTTCCAAGCGCATGGTGGATGGTTGCAATCTACATTGCCGCCACCCTAGCATTGTTCAGGGCCAGAGCTAAAGTTTCTTTATAGACATTGGCCTCTGCTTTCACTTCAGCCAAACAAACTTTTAAATCCCTATTTTCAGTAGCCAAATCATGTTTTTCAGATGCCCAAAAATTTATTTTTGCCGCAAGCTGAATGTCAGCATTGGGTTTAAGGATGTCGATACCGCGAGATGTGATGTTGCGTTCGCTGTAATGCAGCTTTCACAATTTTCATCAAAAATAAATTGGGAAAACTAGAAATTACTAATCAATGTTGCAAATTATTTACATCATACTCGATCAAGGGCTATTTAGTTAATGGGTATTCATGCTTCGAATTTGTGCAAGAAATTATTAACCCCCCTTCCAGTAATGAGTCTGATCTGGAGTTGAATAAATCGCCGACAGGTCACCTACTGTCACCTACACGTCAGAGGCGACGAGTAGGTGACAAGTCATTGCATCAAATACCACGTGTTGACTATACGAAATGGCGATAGTGTTTCTTGTGAGTTGGAGGATGGTTTGAATAACATCCTCTGAAACCATAGGAGTGTTATCGTCATCCCCCAACTCATCAGCCTTTCCATGATCCTCTTGTTCACGGTGCCGTTCAATTTCCCTTTCCCTATCACGATCCTCTCTTTTGAGAGGCGTCTTTGACGCAAAAAGATCGGCTTTAAATGGCATCGTTAGTTGTTTAGCTTAACACGTAAAGTAAGGATGAGACGTTTTGAAAAAATGTCATGTCCACACAGGGCAATGCTATGAGATTGTAAAAGCAAGTGTAACTGAATTACACCACTGCTGTAGAAAACAAACTAAAGACTCAGATTAAATTTCCAGTATCGACAGCCAGCCAATGACTTATGATCACCTCCCATTGGTTAATCAGTTGACCTTCAAAAGCGGAGTTAATAGATTATCAAGAAGGGTGTACCCTATCGTTTTTATCCCCTAAGAGAGATCCATGTTAGGGATTATGATTTCTCCCTTTTTCTTTCTCCAAAACAGAGAAAAAGATTAAAGCCCTCAATTTAACGATTTTTGTAACAGTCATTATTTCCAGTTGAGAAACAAAAGAAAAATAAAAATTATTTCATAACTACAAATAACTCCAAAAGCAATAATAAATTGCATTTATCTCGGACAATGCAATTAGGTGCGACAAAATAGTCAAAAACTATAGATGTTTTCAAAAAAAAAAATTTTTTATTGCCAATATCCAGAATTCGACAAATTGTTAGTTCAGTTTGATCTTTGTAATTTTACCGTCAGGCCTAAATCTCCATGGCAACTAATTGCCAGGTGTTTTCAAGTCGGTCGGTTAGTTCCATAGATAAAACAAAACCAAAAAAAGATAATGGGAAAACATAAAAAATAAAATAAAAAGAAAAAGTATGGTGGGTGTATGGGAAAAATGATTCTCACTTTCCCATTCGGTTTGGTATTGCGTTTTTCAAAAAGTGTGTCCAAATTGGTCGACCTAAGGCCAATTTCAGAATTTTTTAGTGTTCATGTTAGAACGATCGACAGTACAATCTCACATGTTTAAATATTATCCCTTCACTACTCCCACCAATATTCCGTGGGCAATGTAATGACCATGGTAACGGTCCACTCAATCATTCTGCACAAAGACCAAGACCACCATCTCATGGAGCGCCGTGAGGATTAGGTAGAACAGAGTCGAACATGCACAAAAGGAAGAGTGCGGGCCTGACCATGCCTGTTAGCCCATGCCTGTTAGACAGTGCTCAGAATAATGGGAAATGGCCACTTTAGCCCTTGAATGCCCCCGGATTCCTGACACCGCCACGTGAAGGCCCTTAAAGGTGAAAGTTTAAAACTGATAGAAAAAGTGGTTTTGGGGAAAGAAATCGGAAATTAAAGAACAACTTAACTAAAGACACTCATAGAATTTCGGGAAAAAGGATAAAAAATAGAGAAAGTTGTGAGGGTAGTATTCACGATTCACTACAACTTACCCCACAGTTCCCTGCGGGAACCCGTGTAGTGCAATGCTAGCCATCCCCACGTCCTAAGAGTCTGGGTTTGCCGCATTATACGCAGTCCACCATACACCTTTGACCAGCAGACGAACTAATGGTCTCCATTAGACCATAAGCCACCCGCCCCTATTGATCCACCCACCACAACAGGCTAATGGCAAACCGATGATCGTCAGTAAAGCCACTTATCTGCCACAATGTGCAGGCCGAGTAAGGGTCGATTGTGACCGCCGAGCTAACTTCATAGTCATCGGCACTAGAATCGAGTTAACATAATCTCGATTATCACAGTCTGCGCGCATTTAAATGTAGCAATTGTAATTATTTTCAAGTTCAGCGAGCCAGCTTCTCGGGGAGTTGTAGCGTGCCATGTTTGGTAGGGAGTACGTACACGACCCACCCAGACCCATTCCCGTCACCCAGGTGACGGTTCAAGCCCTGTTTGGCTCATAATTACAGACCACATCAATGCCAATCACCAGTTTTTAGGGACGCACAGGCCATCCGCTTACGCTCCGTCAGGGCCGCCTCCCGCCCAGCCGGTTATCCGGTGAAAAGACTTTCCCTCTACCCATGTGCCCTCTAGTGACGTCTGGTCACAACTGCTAGAAACTGAAGGACTTGGCATAAAACCTAAACTAGGCCTGAACATAATGAGAATAAAGATCAGATGATAACCAAGAACAATCAAACATAATTACAAAAACTTCACACAAAATGGAAAGAAAAGCCAGAATAAATTGACATAATGAATAGCTATTATACCCTGATGTCTAAAAAAAAGATTAGTGCACCTACTCTAAAGAGGAAAGACCTCATGCCCACTAAGGGACTAACCTATTAATCCCTAGCCAATCAAGGAAGCAAATCAACCTAATCGACTCTTTGATGGTGCAGCATAGCAAATGGCAAGCAGAACTATATTCCTGAGGTTTAAACTAATAAAAAACCTAACCTAGTAATTTGTAAATAGGCCTACAACAGGAATATTGTAGTGCCCAAATCCAGAAGGCCTAGACAATAAAAGTTAAGCCTGACTTAGGCTTGACAGCCAGTAGAAGACAGAATAAAAAGTCGCAAATCCATTAAAAGCTTAAAGACAATTGAATTTGTGACCAGAGTGGTCACTGGGGGTCGCCATGGGTTCCCCATTGCCCTAAGGGCAGAGACGAGAGGGAGCGAATGGGGGCTCGGCGGCGGTCCCTTTGAGTAGAGAGTCGAGTAGCAGTTTAGAGCGACAAGACGTCGGCCGAGGAGCTCGATCAGCACTGATGTGCCTGACCGAGCCCCACGGCATGAGAGAGATGGCTGCACAGAGTTGGGACCGCCGGACGATGGTGGCTATGCCAGGCTAGGAGAGTGCTACGGCCACCACGAGTGGCCAGGTGAGTCCAAGTGTTATAGCTCCGCGTCCGAAGATATAATGCCTCGGGCGCGAGGCCGGCAGTTCAACAGGCATTTGAGTGCGAGACGACGGCATAGGGACGGCGGGCTGAATAAAGGCCCCGATACCTATACCCGTGGGTCTGCGTGGTTTATTTGTTTATTCGTGCACCTGGCCAAAAGTATATGGATCGGGGACCGTGCCCGAACCAAGTACCCACGACCCGGTCACAATTGAGGGTCCGGCCTGGATTGATCTTGGGGATCAAAAATTTGGAATCGATTTTTTTTGTGTGGCTGTGCCTTATTCTTTTTCCGGCTGGGAAACCAGCATGGGAGAGGGTCGAGGCTCGGCTGCTGCGATTCCTACGTCGCCGAGGCGGTTCGGCGCCGGCTGCATTTTTCTCAGTCGGGTAACCGACTGGGTGGGAGGAGTGATGGCGGGTGCATGTCTCGTTTCAACATTTTTTTTTTGGTGTATGGCGTTGGCGAGTCTGCCGAGCGAGTCCAAAGAGGCGAAAAACTACTCATGGTGAGAGCGAGTAACCCCGGACGGTGAAGCGTAACAGTTACATCCCAAACTGGTGCGTGGAACCATGGGCTTGGCGAATGGTGTGCCCACCATATTCGGGACGCGGAGCAGATACTCGTACAACGCGCGCTAGACTGCGGCCGCTGGCTGCGCGCAGAGTGTAAGTCGGGCGGTTGCGGTCGGCTCTTTGCGTCGTGCACGGGATATCGGATAGGGATTTTGGGTAGCCACCAAGCAAACCCTCATCGGTCCGCTGTGTTGGGTATGGCGCGGGGAGTGAGCGGGGTGCGGTCTTACGGAGGCCGTGCGTACCGCTCGCTGGCCGGCGGTGTACGGCGGGTCGTATAACGTCTGCGGCTCGCCGACCCGTCGACTGTGGGCATGGCGAACTGTGCGGGAGCGGGGCCTGCTACGTGGCAGGTTAAGGGGCAACTCGGCTCCGCTACACTTGAATCCAACCCCCACACTTTCACTTTTTTTTTCCTTCATCCCCAAAACACTTTTTTTTCCTATTAGTTTCATCGTTCTACCTTTTCTTTCCCTTCCCACACCACTTTCCTGTCAATTGTTATATTTTTCGCCTTCAGGGGCCTTTACGTGGTGATCCCCGAACCAAGTACCCACGACCCGGTCACAAATTTAATTCTTGTTGATGCCAACATTGCAATCAGTATCACACAGCATGTCACATGAAAAAAGGCTCAAAATTACAGAAAAAGACAATTACACATAAATAAAAAATAATAAATGAAATCACAACTAGAGGCCGATATCAGTTTAAGCCTGAACTGAGGTCTAAATAATCAATAATATCCTTAACCCCTTGCCAGAAAGCAAGATACCCTAATTAAGAATTCATTAATTTAGATGAAGTCACCATCACAAACAAATTCATCACCAAAACACCACTAGGCAAATGGCTGAAACAACAAAGAAATTTTGTTTCTGTTGCCAATTTTTTTTTTTTAAAAAAAAGATAATCTTTTTTTTAATTTTAAATTTTAAATTTTTTAGGACAACAAAATTGTCATCCCAAATCATTTGTGTATACTGACAATAAATCAATTTTTAAACTCCAGATTTTAAAAAAGAAACTGAGTAACTAACAATTTCTAAATATTATAACTGAAATTTATTTAGAGAAAAATTAATTTCTTCATTATACACAGATACAATTTATATAACATAATTTTACATATATATTTATAGGTAATGTGACATAATAAAATCTTAAATTATTGTTTTTATACTATAGTATGTTCCAGTTACAAAACCAATAAAACCAATACAAGTTATAAATATGTCCTTTGCTATTGTCCGTTTGGAAATCCCATAATTCCAAAAAGTAACTAGTTCCAAAATTGGTGGTAATATCACTGTCAAGTAACTTCCACTAAATGCTCCAACGAGCGATATGAGTGCTCCCAAATCAGTTACAGAAGCAGCCAGAGTAACTATAATTATAAAAGTATAATTTAAAAAGAAAAGAAATATAGAATTTTATAAATTAACTATTTTCAAAATATTGTATTTACTTACATGTTAATAATACCATTACTGCTCGGAATGCATATTCCAATCCTTGGCTATAAGCCTGAAGCCTGCCAGGTAATCTATCTTTAATCATTGGCCACATAATTTGTATTGGTACATAGAATTGAACAACATATGACAAAAATATTGCTACTGCATATGAGAATTGCACAGACAATCCTAAACTGAAAAATAAATAATATAAATCATGTGTTTTGTATTAAATCTGAGTGGGCCAACATTCAAGCAATTCTCGTACACTCTTGGATTTGTAAATCCTAAATCCAGAAAATCTACTGAAATCTCAGCAATTCCCAGCAAATCCAAGTAATTTGAAATGGAAATCCACAATTCTAAGCCCAGAAAATCCAAGCAAGTCCACACATTAAATTTGTAAAATTGCAAATCTCGTACACTCAAAAAGTGATTGTTGGCGCCATCAATAAATCAGAAAACTTTTTTTCTTACGCATCAGGTAAAAGATTTAAAGTAATGCTGCTTTTAACCATATCACCATATCTTAAGTAGCCATAGAATCCCACAGCTATATACATAGTGGCCACTATTACCATTCCTGTATTAAGTACACCAGTCAATCCACTAAAATCCTGAGGAGTTTTCATCTTATTTTCTAATGGAAGAACCTAAATAAAGAAACTAAGTAAATTGCATAAAAGCATTAAGTGACTTCTTGCTTACGAGATTTATTCCTTCATAGGAATATATGGCTGTACCAAACCACAAAGGAAGATCCTCCCAATTAGCAAAAGCTTTCCGGCTGCCAGTTGGTGGTAAGTTATTAACAATTAAGTAAAACAGAATGCAAAATGATGCTATTGATAAGACATTTGCAACTGTAGAAGCGATTGATAAATGTTTCAATGAACGGACGAATGCCAATAAGATAAGTAGTGGCAAGAACATGGCCATGTATGCTTGATGTGGTAAATCCGTATGTGTTAAAGAATAAATTGCCCCTTGTAAATTCTTGGCGACAAATAGTAAATATACACAACAAAAACCAAATTGTGTAATGCATATGAATACAATTGTTAATACTCTAAAGAAAATACAATAAAATTCGTTTTAGTAAACTGAAAATATTTATGTAATATTTGTACTTTGCAATATCAATATCTTGAACCAAATAAGATAAATAATTTTTTTATAATGTAAACAAACCAATTAAAAATAAAATAATTAAACTTTAACATCAACTTGTTTAATATATAAACATTCATAAAGGATTAATAAGTATTATATAAACTTTATTTTCAAATTTGATATTCTCCAAACATTATCATTATAAATCTGATCTGTTTTCATTAGTGTAATGAATGTTTTTTATCAGTGAAGCACATAAAAGCAGATTGTGTAAAAAAATTTGTAGAAAACAAAAATAATTTAAGAAATATATAGTTTTAGAATAATTCTGCATATTTTGTAACTTGATTGTGGAGAAAAACATTAGTTTGCTTTTAATAATTTTCTTCATTTCCTATTGAGATTTTATTTCTGCTATCAATAACATTTAAAAGTTTCATTTTAGAAGCCATATTTTTATATTGAACAAGATGAAGCATGTAAGCATCAAAATATCCCTTGTTTACTATAATTTTAAGTTCACCCTAATCAACAGACTGTGATAAAAATTTTCCATTTGCAAAGTTCAGTATTTCTAGAAAATAACACTGCCTATCTTAATTTGTTTTGCAATTTGTCCTCATTTTATTAAAATAATTTTTAATAAAAAATTATTATAATTTATTTTATATTAACTGTTTACCTAATAAACTTGTGAAATTTTTGTAATGATTTTGGTCCTGTTTTAAAACTGAGTTGTGCCACATCCATATAATCAAGACTTGAAACTCGTTCTCTATAAAAATTAAAATTATCAGAGCATTTTATGTTTTAAATAAATTGTTTAACATGTTTACCTTATGTATAATTCATGTGCACATCTAACTAAAATATGCATGCAATGTATACATACAACACCAATAAGCATTAATCCAACCGTACCAACCTAGAAATAAAAAAAATAATTATTAATTAAAATCTCAAATCAGCTAATATTAATTTACCCATAAGCCAGAATGTTTTAATGCTTCTGGAATGGCTAAAATTCCTGTACCAATATTACCCTTCAATATATGCATCATTGTCTCACAATTCCTACAAAAAAAAACAAATATCACATAGGATTAAAAAAGAATTGTGCTGACATCTAAAAAATAATTTAAGATTTAAAATTTATAATAATTTAGAATATTTATTAAAAATTTTATCTGCTATTTAAGAAAACTACTATTTGAAAATAAATTTTCTCTATAGCATTTTTTAGTGCTTTAAAGTATGCCCATTTTAATGAATAGAAATGCTTGAGATATAACTAAAATTTAATCAAAATAACAAATAGGAATTAAATGAAAATGATGTTTAAACAAATACGGCAGTTAGATTTTAATTAATACGCAAATCATTTTAATTACATAGCTCATAATAATATTTTTAATTTTTATTTTTAATATGGTTGTGTAAGAGGCAATGCAGATGGCAATAGACACTGATAATGAACTATATCTACAAAGAAACAAATTATCTGATATGTTTAAAAAATGTTATTGTTTAAACAAAATTAACAAGATATCCGATATATTTACTTTAATGCAATATGAAATTTATAAAAATGGCATAGTAATAGCAGAAAACAGCTTTTTAGATGCATGTAATATTATGCTATAGCACACACAGCCCAACTACTACTTGTTAACTTTTTAACAGTAGTGGTTAACCCCATTTCAATTTATTGTTTATAACATTGCTTATAACCATGAACACTTTGTCACTCAAGTTATAACTTTATAATAAAAGTATGTGATATTACTGATTATATATCAGAGAATGGCTCAAACAATGGAAAAGTGAAAAAAAATTCAATATTAGGCAATACAAGTGATAAAAAAATAAAAAAAGCAGAAAAAATCTTCTGTGAAAAAATATATTACGTAACTATCATGCAATTATAAGTCTTTCAATCATCTAAAAAAATAGATTTTGTTACAATCAGACTAATTGTCTTTGAAATATGGTAATATTTAAGCAAAACAAAATAAAAATAATGAAGCAGATTTTTCAAAGTTTAAGAAGTTTCATAAATAAATGTACAAAACAAAAAATGAACTGATCTTAATTTTTTCCCAGTTTCTCGAAAGCTATCACAAACACTTGTATGTTGAATAAATGACAAAAATGAAAAAAATTAAAACATAGTCGATTGCTAACTAAAGATTAATGAACAAAGAAAAAAGAGACAGAAATGTGGCTTTGCCAGCAGCTGATAAGACTGTAAGAAGCATAACCGCGAAAAGAATAACAATATTCAATTCAACCAAGCAGAAGTCAAAACTGTTTTAGATAGCTGTTTAATATATATTTCTTTAAGAAATACAATCTGTAATAAGTTTTTTTGATAAGTACATCATTGTAAACAATTCATTTTTCCGACTTTTTCAAACATTTGTTTTCAAAAATAATGAATTGTTATTGTAAGTTAAGCATTTTTTAATAACTTTCTAATACAACTTTTGCTCTACTTCTGTCTCTATTAAAACTTGTTTTGTAATCAAATTAAAAGATTATTATTGCAATAGATTTCTCATTTCACTCATTCCTATTTGATTCTTATATTTTAGTTATTAATAACTATTTATCAATAAATTTATGTAAAACACAAAATATATCTTTAATAATTCAGTTTAATAAACAAATCATTAGTTTAATTCATTTGTTTTATTCATTTATTTTGTTTATCAAAAACAAAGAATTATCATTCAGAATCGATTTCACTATGAAAAAACTGTTTCTAAAAAACAAGAAATAAACATGAAAAGCAGATAATTGAATGCAGCTATTGTTTAAAACTTTACTAATGATACTTTTATTTTTTGATTTTTATCTTTATTCCATCAGCAAATACACATTCAATCGTATACCAAACACTTTAAGAAACAGTATTACATAACTCATTTATTATTTACGATTAGTTCACAACAAGGAAATTAGTTAAACTACAAAAAATTCATTAAAATTATAGAAAAATTACCAGTAGAATTTCAGAATTGAACCTGATTATGTAATGGAATTCCTTCATTACTCACTTTGACGAAAAATTTTCTGTAAAATACCGAAAAATTACCCGCAATGTTTATAGTCTATAAAGTACAAAAATATAATTTATAAAAATACAGGAAATCAATTCCAGAAAATATCATTGATGGCATACTAATTTTAGCAGGACTTTGTAATAAATGAATTCGGTCAATTTACTGAATTAAAATATAGATTATCGTCATCTATGATCTCACATATTAGTAGTAGAAGATCGCGGCAATTGTTGACATTGTGACTCATTGTTTGAATCAAAACTTCCCATACTGGCAAAACTTCCACAGGACATTAGATGTTCAGCCAAAGTATAAAAATAAGGCCACTGTTAAAAGTAACCTACTTCAAAACAACCACATAAGTACCTATCTAATCTTAAAAAATAGTTATTTTCCAACACCTGAAAAATTGTAAACATCATTCCCGACTAATAGTCAATTAGTAAAAAAAATTAGTATTCAAAACTGATTTAATCCAATTTAAACCAGAAAATTAATGTACAGATTAACTTTCAAACTTCTTAGTTTTAAAATTTTAATGATCCTGTACCCAGATATCCATCATTAATATTATGAAATATCTGACAACTAAAAAAACCGAAATTTTCGAATAATCTTACTACTTATTCTGGTTTATTTACAATTTAACATTTTAAAAGCATCAACCTGCAACCCTTGACTTTAAGCCTAATATTAGCAAAGTATCATAATTTTCATGTTAGCTATATTCAAGCTGTTTGTATACTGTAGTTTGATAAGATATTTGCATTTCATTTTGCAAAGTCTTTTGTTATTAATAAAAAATGTATTGCAAGATGGATAATTGCTAAATATTATTAACTTACGTAGTTGGCTGTTTAACGCTTCTCATAGAAAATATACTCTCCAAAGTTGTAACAGAATTCTGCAATTCATTGGTAGGTGAAATGTTGTTAATCGCTGATGGCACGTTGTTTTCTATTCTTTCATTGTTTTTTTCAATACTCCCATGGTTTTGATTGTACACCACATTTTCTACCAATGGTTGGTCCATAACTTGAAGCTAAAATTAAATTTAAAACATTTTATATTATTTCCCTGAAGTGAAAAGCATTCTTTCAAAAATTACAGAAATTGTCTGAAGCGGTGCAGAAGCCATTTTCGTGTGAGAATAATAGGAAAAATGTTTGGATTATGCAATCATATTTCTGAATGACAGAAATATGATTTACAGTTTTAAATTGTAGTAGTTAGAAAATCGAAATGCTTTTTCATTCTATCAAATGTCTAACAATTAGGAAGTATTAGGTTTAACAGATCTTGTTTTCTGTCACTAACAAGTATTCAGATTTTCTAATTCAAGATAATTGAACACTTAAAAATAAAAAATAAAAAAATTGTTTTGTCAGACTTAACACAAATTTCGAAAATTTGTTTCCGAGATTCTCTTATTGCATCAACTTATTTCAATTCAACATTTTTATGCATTGTTTTTGTGATATGATGTAAAAGGCCTGAATTTTAAAAATAGAATTACCTGTGAACAAATCATAATTGAGACATTTGTGATCGATATTCAACAATGCAAATATATATTAATTTTCATCATTATCAATCACCATCATCAAATTTTTTTTAATGGCACTAAGAAGTATTTCTGGCAACATAAAAGGAAATTAAACTTAAAACTAAATATAAATCTAGTTTCAATTTGGTTAAAATATAAAAGCATAACTAATAGACTAAATAAATAAAAAAGTTATTTTTAAATTTTTAACAAAATTTTGCTTCTATGTAACAGCACTTAAAGATATCTAGTCTTCAATTATTTAAAAAAAAATCGTATAATATTAGTTTAGTTATCATCACAACAAGAGCTTGCAAAATTCCACAATGTTGAGTAACCTTGAAAAAAATTTGGTACAAAGCATGTCAACAGCAATGCTTGCACGTTTTCAAGAATAATAGATTTGGATTTTAATTTCATAATCTATTCGTAAAACAGTTGGTATTTCTTTAATATTTCTAGTATTATATAATTGCTTTGGTTTTTCAATTAATTAATTAATCAATAAAAACATGCCGAATTGATTTGTATTTCATTGCTGTTAAAATATTTTTGGTATTCTGCAAATCTGAGGAAAGGAGGTCTGTAGTATCTCCTTGTAAGTAATCACACTGAACCATTTTTTCAGCTTGAAAAATCTTTCAAACCATTTTTACAAATTATCAGTGGGGATGATGCTTTTGACAACTGCTCATTGTAATTTACTTTTATGTAAACCTTAAACAAAACACGTCATTAGCAATTCAAGGCTTCGTAGAATACAATACAATGAGCAAATAATTAGTTTTCAAAAAAAGTTTAGTTTTTATAATATATGTAATTTTTATTTAATACTCTATTAAAATTCATCAAAACAGCATTACCAGTAAATATTGCGTGCAAAATACACAGATTTTAAAACTCTATGTCCACAATTTAAAAATAATCTTACAACTCTTACCGAAAGAGAAGTCTGAAAAGCTTCATCAAGTTCATCGGATGTGACCAAATCATGGCTGGATTCATTTCTTACACTACTTATTTTCACAGAATTCATTTGACTAAATATTGCTAATCAAATGGTTCCGAGATCTGCAAACGAAATACACTGTCTGCTCTAGTTTGGGCAATACAAATTAATGTTGTAATCTTTTTTATCTAATCACTGATGTCATAAAAACAAAATTAAACAAAGAAAATTATCAAAAAGCATACAAATATAAAAGATAATCAAAAGCAAATTAGTTACAAGATGATTGTTGTTAACCAGCGAGTACCGAATGGAAATCTTGGTGTGATAAAGGAGAAAATAAGCACATAAATTTTTTCTAAATTTCAGAAATCACCAGGCTACTTATAAGTAATATAATTTAAAATTAATGTTATTAATATTTATTTAATATTTATTTAATATTAATATTTAATATTAATTTAAATTTCCATTTATAATACAAAACAATTAGTTAATACTAAACTTGCTGAAACGTTATGTTCTTCTAGATAATAGTCTAGAAATTTAAATATATTAAATAATTAATTTAAGATAGATTTAAAAGTAACGGAAGGCTATTTTTTCTGAGGTCATTCCTCAGATAAAAACAGATGAGTCAGAGCAGCCGCGCTGGCTAACCCTGTGTGCAGTATTATGTAATAAGATACACAATAGACCGTGCAAGATAATTTCGTGGCGAAGATGATAAGAAAACAAAAAATGAGAGATGAAACTGGCGAAAGTTAAGAAGGATCATTCGCTTTTACCTAATTTGGCCGTGAGTTAGCCCGAGTGGAAGATGAGAAACAACGAACGTCGTAATAACAATCAAGATGATCATCAGTGATTTATACAAGGTTGATTGGAATGCAGGTGAATATTACATATAGACAGTCATACCATGTCAGTCGTGATTTACAATGCTAAAGAAAGAAAATAATATAAAATTATAGGCGTCTACAAATGAGAAATTGTTGACTACCATATTGAATCATCATTTCCTTTTGCACGCACCTTTGCCAATAGAGGGCAGCAACAAGCAGTATTACTGCATACCCGAGGTACACACTAAACTAATTTCTGAGCAAAGCGCTCGCTTGCGCTCGTTCGAGCGCTTGCTAAAATGCAGTGCCAGATCATATGATCTATTGCATCTCATTATATGATCTCTGTGAAAGAAATTAATAAGTAATGAATGAGTGACAAGAGTTGTCACGTAACTAGGTCACTATGGACAACATAAGTTAAAAAATTATATTATTAAAATAGACTTCTCAAATATATGGAGATCGTATGAAAAAAGAATGTAAACATAGGTTTGGAGAAAATTGGCTAAAACGGAATACATCATGAAATCATCTTCCTTAAGATGTACCAAGGTGTAGAAATTTCTACATCGTGAGATGTACGGAATAAAATTATGGAGCAACGATTTGAGCAACTATTGTCAAGTTGATTATAAAATTGATTTATGTTGATTTTGTATGCACTTGTAACTTATAAAGCACACATGGCTGATGGGTAGTGCTATGTACATCCTATCACTTATAAACTTGGAGTTCTGGAAAGTCAATTTGATTGGATCATTAATGAAGGGTTCCATCTACCAGCTTTTGTTTATTAGTTCAAGTTGACTAGACAACCATCAAAAAGCAACTTCAACAGTTCTGGACTATTGAGCATTTTTTTCCCATTGAAAATAAATTGTTCTTTTTTCCTATGGGAAAATGTGCATTTTTAGGCTACAAATTTTGCAATATCAAATCTATTTTAAGGCATTGCTATCTAATATTAGGGCACTGTTTTAGTTAAACAAAAATGCATTTCTTTCTTTAAAATTAATGCAGTTGGAGGCAACTTCGGAGGCTTCCCTTGTAAACTTTGTTCACTACTACTTTTGCTGCATGTGAATGCATGGCAAAAACAAGTTCTTTTATGGAGCACAATCAAAGCATCAACTCTGTAATGAAGAGATAACAATGCACTATGTTATTGGATTTACATTGTCCAGGAAGAAGGTTTCCCAGATGACATTGCTAAGTTTTGCTGCAACAATCTTTATCCACATTATCCACCATGTGGCAGCTCACATCTTTTTTTGAACAATGGGTTGTTGCATGTAAAAGGTCATGTGCAGGGATCTAATCTCTTATGATGTAATTTTGGTATCCAATTTTGTTGTCACCAGGAAAACTTATTGTTTTGCATATAATCATGATTATATCTACTTACATGATTATATCTACTATTTCATCACTATTTCATCTACTATTGTATCTACTATTTCATGCAGTCCACATGCCACATGCTGGCTTACTTGCCTGCCCACCTCCGATTAAAATGATTTTAAAAATAGTACATTATTGTTTAACTAAAACTGCTCCAGTCACCCTCATTCACTATATAGGCAAATTTAGTAGTGCACTTCAAAAAGAAAAGAAATATGCCTTACTTGCTATATTCACACTACCACATTTATACAAGTGCTATTTATAGTGACATATCTACATTGTGATATTAAAACTGATATCACCACTGTAATATTCACACTATGATATTCATACAACAAATTCATGATGTTATGTTAGCTGGAATTGGAAACTACCACTTGAAAAATAGAGCTTTACCTAATGATAAACCTATGTAAATAAGTTTTAAACAAACCAGTTTAATCTAATTTAATCAAATTTATCAATTTTAGAAAAATAAATCTACTATTTATTTACTGATTTTAAACAGACCACTTTACAATCCAAATTTTAATTGTGTTGTAAATATGACTAAAACTTTATGTAAATATGAATTTATCATTAAATTTATAATTGGTTTACAATAATTGTAAATGTAAAATTTACGCAATTTATTTTAATTAATTTATAAATGGTAAATCTCTAATTTTTTCCAGTGTACAGTTAGGATCACATTGCCATTTATTCTTCAATTTTTTTATTTTTTAAAAATAACGAAATATTATCGGAATAGTAATTCGATATTGAATTAATTCAATATTTTTCGATATTTAAAGAAAATATTTCTTTAGATAAAAAAAATTAAAATCTTAAATATTGATGAATTATCGATATTTTAATGGCATCTGCAAACATCTGCAGATAGCTGGACACAATTAAACTTAACAGCAAATGCATGAATTTCAATTTATTTCAATTGGAATAAAGTAAAATTTTAAAAGTCTCCAAATTTTATCGAAATAGTATCGGTATCGATAACGATGAATATCGAAGTTTCTTTTTTTATACTATCGATAACGGCAACAAAAGTAACATCACTACTTTTTTCATAAGAGTATCGATAACGGTATCAAGATACATTTTTCCAGTATCGTTCAAAGCACTATATATCCAGTATTTAAGATCATAAAATTTCTTTTTAAATTTGCTGTTAATAATGGTATTAAAACAAAAAAGAAATTAATAGAAATGCTGACAATGGAAATTATTTATTTTTTCCATTTATTATATAAATATATAGAAATTATTGCACATACTATTTTTAAAACTCTTAATATTTTGTTTGTATATAACCAGCTTAAAATTTCCATAAAAATTCTCACATGGGACCCATGATCTTTTATGGGAATTCTTATGGCAATTGATGTGTTTTCGCCCTATTTTCCACATTACCCATAACCGACCATCAAACCCCATAATATAACCCTTAAAATTTCCCATTATTGTTAGGGAACCCATCAAACCCATTGAAACCCTTAAAAGTTTATGGGAAAATGTATGGGTTTATATGGAAATTTTAACCCAGGAAGTTTATTTCGGAAATTTTAATTAATTATTAATTTATTCAAATCTCTGTGAAGAGGAATATTAAACTTACACAATGTAAATAATACATAAACATGAACTTTTATTATATTTTAAAAACGCTGCGATGAAATGGTAAACTTAAGCTTGAATCGCAACCTCGCTAGTATATATTTCCAGTCATAATTATGTATATAAATATTGCACATGTGGCAATATATTATACGAATTCAGATATATTTTAAATTCTATCCAAAATACTTACAAAACGAAATTTTTTTTTTTATGAAAAGTTGAGCAGCATTAAACAAAATAATAATTTATCTCTAATTTTTTGCAGATGTACGAGTATGAGAATACAAGAATTGTTTAAAGCAGACATCACTGAAGTTGAAAAAAGTAATTGAAGAAATAAAAATATTTCATTTTGGATTTTACTATATACGCTAAACTAATTCTAATTTTAAACCTACCATAATTTTCATTTCTATTACATCTCTATTTTCATCCATATTATCAATTCTCAAACTGAAGCTTGAGCAACTATTCGAATTGACAGGTGCTGACTTGGCGAGAACTTGGGATCTGATAAATAATTGGAACCAGGCGAAAATTATTAACGTTTAAAAGCAATTATTACGGCTTTCAAAAGCAATGAGATTATAGGCAGGAAATACTCCAACGGAAAAATAGAGTCTACCATTTAAAGGACAAGTAATCAAGTGGAAATTGGAGATAGTGATTAATGAAATAAACCATTTACCAATTGGAGGTTTTATTAAAGTTCCTATTTTATTTTATTTAATGTTATTTTTTTACGTTCTATTCATGTTTAAATTTAATCTAAACATTCGGCAGAAACTCGTACACTGCTGTTTTGCTGCTATTATACTAATTCTTGCAAATTTCTCAATCTTAAATTTATTTGAAGTGAGAATTCTTATTGCCCTGTGTATTTAGTTTTATATTAAACTATACAGCAATAAATCTTGTCTTACCTTGGATAAGTTTTATTTCTCCTTCTTTTAATGAAAACTTGTTTGTGTTTATTGACAGTATTTAATATGCTGATATGACCTGACCTTTATCTTTAGATTCGGAAATTCTCATATCCGTATCATTAGGTCTAACATTTGTGACAAATTACACAAACATGAAATCTACTTATGTTATAAATGGAATTTATTTCAGGCTATATTTTATTACTCTTAAACAATTAATGGAATTTTAATGAATTCTTTTTTTTATTTTTAATAAAACCTATGGTGAAATACGAATGTTATTTTACGGTTTGAAGCAGTGAGAAAATCACATCAAATATGAAAATTTGCAGAAATGAAATAGTTTGAATAGACCATATAAAAGTATTAATTTGAAATGAAATAATATAATTACATCTTTTTAGATTTTGTAGTAGATACTTTTTTTCTGAATTGATTAAAGTAGAGTGATGAAAATCCCCAAAATTTTCCAGAAATATTATTTATCGATGATATCATTTGGATCTAAAACATTGCCCTGGACTGTAACTATCATTTTAGAATAACGTCCTACAGTGGATTTGTTATTTGTTATTTCCGAGGAGTGTGGATAAACATATCTATAATGACCAAAATATGTCTGTTAAATATTACAAAAATATAATTTTTTAATTGTCATTACAAATCTATATGATTTTGTTTCCCCAAGTGTATTTTTTCACATTTTTTTCAGTTATCTCAATAAACAAACTTGTTTTTTTTAATTATCTACAATAAATTTAATTCAGAGCGCAATATTAAAAGTGAAAGATTAAGTTATCTAAAACTTTATTAATGATAATAGTGCTAAGGATGTGTTCAGGGTTATTTTAAATACCCAGTTATAATATATTTGGATATTTTTTACGGATAATCCTTTAAGTAGTTTTTAGCTAGAAGTAAAGTAAAGATAATCTTAACTCTTGTTGACTCTTTTTTAATCCAGTCTAGTCATATTTCGAAACAAAAAAACATAAAGAAAACTTTTTGCTATTTTTAATTGCGTGTGACCAGTCGTCACTAGAGGGCAGTACGAACCCCCGATCCACGTGATCTCTGGGGCGCGTCCATTCGCACAACCT
>JAQFZU010000518.1:0-24253 GCA_034696185.1 Henia vesuviana | reverse complement strand
GAGAGAAAGAGAGAGAGAGTTGGAGATGCAATCGCTATCTCTGGTCGCACATTGATGCTGTCGACATCAACAGCACCACATCCCCACACTTCTTTTTACTTGGCTTTCTTTGTCTATTCAATTTATTCATTTCCCCAATCGGCAGCCATCGTTAAGTCATCTTAATCCCTTCGAGCCTCCTACCAGTGATGCCATTAAAAACACTAGGATATTCAATGGCATTGGCGATACTCGTCATCATCCCTTACGTGCAAAAGGTGCTGTTAAGGGGGTCTTGTCAAAAACAGAGAAGTGCCTCGTCATGGGAGTGCTTCGGGTCTTACGTTTGGGTAAACAAACGTGTACAGAGGACCCTGTTCCTGACAGCTTAACATGGTGCAAAGCCAAAAGCAGGCAGGCGGCAACGCTTACACTAAACACTCAGCACCTGCCTTAAGGGGTTCTGCTACTGTTTACACGTCACAAACTTCACTTGTCATTTGCGAGATAAAGTGACCACCACTTATCGAGCGGTAGATAAAATTAAATATTACACATATAATCATTAATAAGACAAAGTCTTTACCCTATTTAAATTTGTTTTGGAAAATTTTTAAAGACCTTAAAATTAATTTTTCATTTTGAAAAGAGAGGAAAAATTACGACTTCAACTAAGTACCGAGAAAGAGACTAAAAATCTGTACAAATGAAGCTATAAAGCATCTTGGAAGCAATTAGGAAAATGTGCCATTAAATAGCACACACACAGCTTAGAATTAGTTTACTACCTACTTTTTTTGTATAAAATTCAAGTAACGTTTACGCCCATGCGCACGCATTGAAGAAACAAAATATACATTTTTTAATTATAATGTGCCCTCAGAACCAACCCGTAACTCAGAATCTAAGCAATAAAAAGTATAAATAAATATAAAAGTTGTCTTATACTTCTGCAATTTCCATTACGTTTTGGTAACCATTTGAGTGTAAATTATCTCAAAATAACCTTTTACATCCCCTACATCTTAATGTGCATATTTATTAACTCAGCTTTAGCTCTGAAACTGATTCTTATAAAACGATGGATCCTCTCTTCCTGCAACAACCCCAGAATTGTTGGCGGGAGATGGTAAAGAAGAAGACTCCGGTAATAGGATGCCTTCTATCCGTCAGCTATCGGCAAAAGAAACAGAAACGGGGAGAAGATGATAAGAAAAACTCCACCTATACACATATATACACGAAAATCAATAAGCTTTGTCCAAGGTTTCGTCTCCCTTGATGCAAATACTTTTTCTTTTCTTTCTTTCACCATAGTAACTTTTCCCCTTCACTATTCTCCCTGACTCTTTTTTTCTTCTTTATTTTACGACAAACAGAGACATGTAACACAATGCAGATTTTGAGTCCAATTTACTTCTTGCAGATAAACTCGCTTCCATCAGTCGTATTCATATATTCAAGAATAATTTCTAGCGAATAAAACTCTCGTGCATTTTCTTTAAAACTAAATTTAAAAAGAAGCAAGAAAGTTTTTGTAGTTTTTGTTTTTGAAAAATTAAATTTAAATTCTTTGTTTAGTTATTTATTAAAGTTTTAATAATTCTTATGAACGTTATTTAATTAATTCCTTTAATTCGATTGCCTCTATTTATCTGATTTTCATTGTTTTCCTTACCTTTCACTATCTTCTAAACATTAAGTATAGTAGTATCGATTTACTTACCTAGAAAAAGAAAAAAAAATTATATTAATTTTCATAAATAAATAAAAAAGAAGAAAATATAAACAACAATTTTCTATTAAATGTTTCGTATTGCATCGAAATCCCCCGAAGAATTTTCTCCTTTAATTTACTGCCTGAATGACCCGATAGAAAACAAAAGTTAGCCCCATCTGGCGACATGTTGCATAAGTAATAATGACATATCAATACCGCATTCTGCTCCTCATTCTTTACAAATGTGGATAGGAAACTCAGGGCTGAGGCTATTGGCCCCGAACAGAACGGACGTAAAGGGAAACGTGTCGGGCATAATCTGGGGCGAAAACTAAGAAAGGGAAATTTTGGTCGAGCGCACAACGCAGCTGTTGTCGCTCTCCGTCCATTTTAAAACGAGAATCAATTTGATAAACAATTCGATCCGATATGCAAAACAGACGAGTGTAACAAGCAGCGCGCCTCTACAAAATTGATTCGTTTTACATACTTTTTCGATTCAATTAATTTTTTAATAACTTCTCATCTCATTTCGCATCGGCTTGTTCCGCATTTATGCATCGAGCAACGGGTAAAGCAAATGCACGCATGCGTGCATTTAGTTTTCATTGTCTGTTCTCTCGGACCAAAAATTAATGATGACAGATTAAAGCATCCACTGTGAAAAGAAAGCGGCCATTAGGCCTTGCACAAGAAATCCGTCTCCATTTCGGGTTGAAACGGACCTTTCTTAATTCGTCTCGAACGAATCGGGTCAACGTCAACTGGCGAAGGAATGACAAAGGAGATAGAATGGCATCAATCTTTCTTTTTCTTCGTTTACTTTATATATTTCACTCGAAATAAATGCGCCGAGTCTCACACACCTCGCGCTTATAAACACCACTTTTGTCATCCCGAGTTAACAACGGCCACTCCATTCATCAATGTCAAACCCTCCACCGGAAATGGAGTTGCCACCATTCCACTACACTTACATGCAAACAAACCCGCAGCCGAACCTGTTGTCACACGCATATTAATGGACCCTTCTCCATTATCTCATCGATTACTTGTGAAACTTTTCAAATCGATAAACCACGACCACAAACAATGAAAAATTTAACTTCATCTATTTTTTTTAAAAAGTTAAATATGTATGTGTCGTCTGTTGAATTGCATTTTTTTTCTTCTCGATTTTATATTGTAGCATTGTCGTTGCTTTCCACGTCCGCGTTGAAGGCGCAGTCGTATTTTTCTTTCGTTTTATGAGGTGGCGCTGGTGGCAACTCGAAGCTTTTCTAGCGTAAAAATTAAATTCGGGAGAGTCGCACGAGTTAAATTCCGAAATTTCATCCAGTCATGAATCGACTTTGAATTACACTGTAAATGCATTGGTAAGAAAACCTTCTGAATATTTCATACTTCGAACATCGCTTCGAAAAGCAAAAATATAAAAAAATAAAAATAATAGACAAAAAGTAAATATTTTTTAAAAAATATTTCAGTGACAGCAAACGTTTGCAATATCTTTAAAAAAAAATTTATTTACTTGAAAAAACTTTTCTAAAATTCTAAAACTACTGCTTTATTCAATATGATAATAAGGCGTTTACGCATAAAAACCGCACGGGGATTCGAAAGAAAAACGAGAAGAGACTCGCACATTCCACGAGCCCGCATCGCGACACTTTTGAAAATTCCTCGCACAGAAGAGACTTTAGTTGAAATTTTCCCCAGCCAAGGAATGATGAGCGACTGATGGGACCAGACGGACCTCCCTTCGCGTCCAACAGATGCGCCACGAGGGAGTTGTTGGCTATAGTCAGGTGACCCGCACTGCAATTTCGATGCAAACAAGCACACGGTGCTGCTGCCCCAATATCCGAGTCTCGTGTTATTGGCCTTGCCGAGTCCCTGGCCACCAAAGCTGCAGACGAATGTCTCATTTACCACAACCCACACAGCGCTAACGTATGAAAAAGAAACAAGTCCCTGATTGCCTTCGCAACGTAACAGCGCCACCTTTCCACCTGCGATAAATGCAAAGGGTCGCAACATTTTCGCCTTATCGAGATAAAAATACTTCTTTTCTCCCATTGTACTCCCTTTGAATTTGAACTAAATCGACAGTTTTTACTGCAAGAAAAAGGATTCCCAACATGGCGGCCAGGTAATAGAGTATTTTAAAATATTTTTTACACCCACAAACAAATCAAAACAATGGAGTTGCAGCGTATAATATCAGATGTTTTGGTTATCGATTATCAGATTAAAAACATTAAATTTACTTTTAAAACTCAGTAATTTCCCAGTTATGTTGCTTTCGTAGAAACCAACGGTCGATAATTACAAGTGGAAGACGAATGCTAAGGTTAAAAGCTGACAAATAAACAAGAAAAAAATACTGTCAACGAGGAAAAGCGACTACATAATTGCATTATTAATGAGCAATTTTTAAATAATAAACGAATTGTCATTATGTTTGCCTCTTCTTCAGATACCCTCGTGACATGGCATTAATGCTCGTTCTGGCTCTTTCCATCCAATGACGGAGTTTTCGCTTACTGAAATTAGATTAATTAGTTAGTTTCACGCTAGCAACGACAGATGGAACTACAATCCCACACTGAGAAAGCAATGGAAATCGTACTCATTTTTCAAGCAGGTGAACTTTCGCGTATGGATCGATGTTACCTCGAATCGATCGTTTCAAGCCGTCATCAAATTCAACAGTGTTTATAGACGGAGACGGTTTAATTATCGGTTATTATGAGTATTTTTAGAGTTTTACAATATCCAAATTGAATATAAAATACAATGAGATCTAAACCGGCAATTCAAGTTGTTTGTAAACAATGGTTATGAATAAACCAAATAGCAATTATCTTTAGCATTGATTACGTGAAAACTTTTCTTAAAGACGAGGTGTAATACGTTGTTCTTGTAGTATGGGACAATGAAGATTTTTTTTCTTACTTTTTTCTTATATATTTTTCCCTTCTTTCTGCTCAAGTGGAATTTAGGGCATTTTTCCAAGAATGTTCCAATGTTGATTACTCTGTAATTCGAGGGAACCAAGAATGGGACAGTGATGGATCCCCGCTCGCACATCTCATACAATCATGGGATCCCATTTATCAACAGAACTCACTCCAGTCAAGTCGGATTTGATATCAGGGAATTTTTCCATCAACAAGAAACTCGCCTTTGAACCAAAGCAATCAACGGACAAAGACAAAAATACTAAACGAAAACAACTTTTACCAAAATTCCAAATTGAAATTCTCCACTTAAAATTCTTTTTAAAAGTGAAAATTACTCAAAAATAATTTGTGAAGAAAGTTAGAAACAAGCAAAAAGTAACGAGATGTTTCCAGTTGTTTGCAGCTGCCACTAGCGAAAGACGTTCGCATCTTTTAACGTGTTGGATTCTTGCTAAAAAGAGATGAATGGCCTGTCAATACCCATAATACTCAACTGAGCTCTCGCAGGTTCCGTAAACCTTGTCGAACGCTACAGTGGGACCATCTGCTGAGGCTGAGATAAGAAGAAAGGAAGTGAGAGTAACGAACTGGTCAATTTGATTTAATGCACGCCCATGTAAACAAGTGATTTTTATTTATGTCTTTGCTCGTGCACTGCGCCTTTCAATCACTGTCATCTTGTCGAAACAAGAGACAAGCAAAATACAAAAGACCATTTTCCCTCCCCACACAACAAACAAATCGATTTTTATTAGCGAATTAAAACTTAAATTATGATGTTGAACAATATTAACTTTTCAACTTTCGATCGGTTTCACTATCGTAAAATGCAAACTTTGTTTTTATTGCAGTAAAATAAAAAACTTAAAACAAAAAAATAATAAAAATAACAATGAAATATAACATTATTTTATATATATTTTTTTAAAGAAAAAATGGAATATTTGGAGCGTCAAGTACGTTTTCTAGCAAAGACTTACAATTTCCTTTGTAAAGAAGTTCTATTTCGCCACAAGCAATGACAAAGTGCCTTTTAAAATGTCATCCACAGAAAACGAGGTTGAAATTTCTTATTTTCCAATGTTGAATCTAACTTTTTAGTATATTTATTTCTATTTCAAAACCAAATTTGAACTCGTAGCGAGGTCATTTGAGATTTAAGCAATTAATTCCTTTCAAAAAAACATCGTTTTTGATTTGACGACTTGAAATTGTACGTGTGGAAATTTCTCTCGGGATGCAATTACCAATTTATTACATACACCGAGATCTAAGAAAAGAAAAAGTAACTTTATTTTAAAAAAAAAAAATCTTTTTTATTCCCTATTCAATTTTTTAAACATAAATTAAAAAATACTGGGAAAAAAATGCAGATCATTAAGATTTCTGACATCAAACTGAAATAGCAACGAACCCGTAATAAAAACGAAAACATTCTTGACATTAATGATGTTGAAAAAAAATATTTTTTTTCTTTTAAAAAATTTCTTTCTCAACCCCATACGTCAAAAAATAAAAAACGGCTAAGATCCGAGTGTCGAAATGGGGAATATCATAGTTGGAATAAACGATCGAGACATATTTGCTTCGCTCCATATTTGGACATTTTCCAGACAAGGAAACTTAACTCATAACGAGTAACACATGGCTTAAAATTGAGCAAAACCTCTTCATCCTGGATGCAAAGTTAAGAAGAAGAAAAATTCACTATTCAACAGATGGCTAATTTCATGCTAGACTTATTAACCTTAAAAATAAATTAATAATTAAATTTAAAGTTAAATATTTTCGCTTAAAGTTAAAGCAAAATGAGTATCGGAGATGAAACCCAATTGAATCAAATCCTATCTTTACTCGAAGCCCAAAATTCGCTCCCGAATGCAAATGCAATGCAACTCACTAAACACTTTTATTACCCCAACACAAAACAACAGCACCAATTTAAATGTAGATATAAATAACACATGTTACGTATTCTAGAATAAACAAGAAACCTACGTAAATAAACATTACAAAGATTCCTAATCTTAATTTCCATGTAAACTAAGGCAGATAAACGTTAGAAAGTTGAAATTTAAATCTTTTCAATTCCGTTTTTATCTTATTACAACTACTTAAAAAGAAAAAAATGTTATTTTAAAACTATTTATAATATACAAGTGAAAAGATTATTTTCTTTAAACATTCATTATGCAAAATTCTTAATTTGTGCCTCGCAATCACTCGGCCAAATGAATCCATAACAAAAGCCCCAACAAAAGCTTAACTTTCATATAAAAAGTACATCAAAGAAAAGTAAAACTGAAATAAAATTGCATGATGAAGTCCTTGTTTCCATAATAATTCACCCTCAGGTTCTATTTCAATTTAAATATTTAAAAAAAAAAGTAATATCCTCCATCTTATGAAAAACACAAGAGAGCCTCGTGTCAGCTCCGAGCGGTAACGTTAAAACGATTAAAAGTATTTCCAATTTTCTCCACATTCGATCAAAAAAATAGGATGAAAGCGAAGGCAAAACTAAACTTTTTTCCCCAGGGTTGTAAAAAAGAATTATTAATTAGAATTAAAATAAAACTCGACTTTTGAAAAATTGAGAAAAACATTTTCGTTTTTATATCGTGATAAAAAAGCAAGTTACACATGCATTCACTTCAAACATAGCTTTGCATAATATTTGAAGACACGAGATTCCATTCTGAATCACGCTGTTTATTCAGGATTACTCTCTTCCACAAATCCATTTCAAGCAGCTTAGGAATAAATCCCCTTATCTCCGCATTTTAAGTCCACGGTATTGGGCAAACATGTTCTCACTGTCTCTGCCTATCTCATAAGACACCCCCACAACCCAACTGCTCATCACCGCTTTACCCAATTGCAAATCTCTTCAACTTTATTTTTGTTTTCTTTTTTAACGCGCCCATAAACAAAAGTTTAGGAGGGATAAATAAAAATAGAAAGAAAATTGAGCGCGCAATCGATGGCCTATTCAAATTCATCATCAATTTAAATTTAAGAATATAATTCGATTCCAGCAAAAAAAAAAAAAATATTTTCTATGGTTCGTAGGAAGTATCGATTTCGAGATTCAGTGAAGCTGAAGAGCAGCCATTTTGGATTAAGTATAACCGTAAATATTTACATTATTTAACAGTATCTCCTGAGCGCATGAAATGAACCAATCGATAAAAAATTTCCATGGTGGTTATTGCTATTGAAAACTGAGAAACATAAATAATTAAATTTTTAATTAATTTGAAAACGGAAATTTTTAAAATGGTAAAAGTATTTGTAATGTGAGAGTTGAATCTTAATCGAATTTTCCAAGTGGTTAAATACCCACTTTTGTTGTTGATAAGATGAGAGTCTTTAATTTCAATTTCCATAATTACTACATAATAAATTAACGTGAAGTGATTACCCATTACTTTTAAGTGATCAATAAAACTTGTTTACACTTTTAAAAAATATTTGAAAAGAAATACAAAAATAGAATTTTGAAGCCGTCAAGCGACAGGAAAAAGTCTAAAAAAAAAGAGTGAGAAAAAGAACTAAAGCTATCAGTCAAGTGAGAGGATGTTGCCAAGTTTCAGATTTAATTTCAGCTCACTCTAACTCCCTCTACTTAGAGAAAGGTGATCGATTGCTCACCTACGCAATCTCTCATTAAAGGGGGCAGACTAAGGTGGACAACAGGAAGTCACGCTGTATCCCACTTGCAATTTTTCTTCATTTACTCTACGACTGGTCGTAACATTTGGACGGTGAGCTCAGTAAAGACCACGAGGGTGGTCGCAATCGTTACGCCAACCAATATAAATTTTTTAAAACTTTTGTTATCTTTTATTTTTTTTAAATAAAAAAAATATAAAAAAAGTTTTGTACAATTTGCGTTTCGCGTCTGAAAGATTAGAAAGAAAAGTTCTAAACGTCTTATCTCGGTTGTCTCAAAGAAAATTGAGACTCGTAATGTCGTCCGTTGCGTATCACCTGACTTTTATATCATGACAAGTAACTCTCATCATCATCCCGTTTCTTGTTTATCTGCCAATCACAAGTCAGAGAAAATAATAACACGCTACGGGACTGTTAAAAGGAAGAGATATTCAATTCAAGATGAAGTTACAAAAGTAAAACTTTTATCTACTTCTCTAATGTCAAATTTAACAGTTGATTAATGATAACAAATACACAAGCGAATATCTAATTACAAACTATTTAAAAGTATATTAAATTCCCATTAATTTTAAATTAATTGCAAATTTCAAAAAGATGAATTAAAACTAATAATTCGGTTCATTCAACCGGTAGCAAAATTGAGAATAAATCTAAGTATATCCAACATACTTAAAATTCATTCCTTTCCCCGTCCATTTAATTCAGAAGATTGGCCTATGACACAAATTCGAGGAAAATGGAACCGCGGTGGTTAGAAGCAGATAAGGGCTCAGTTTCACAACTCAAACTTTTCTCGCATTCCCTCAGCCATGAAGTACTAACTTCATTTCAAAGTCAGAATAGGAATTACTCCGCCTATGGGAGAACAGAGTGAGTGTGAGTGAACGAGGTAAAGAAGAAAAAAAAAAAGATGAAAGAGAAAAAGGATTTTTTGAAAGCTTTTTCCATTCACCGCTTAGAGTCGTAGAAGGGAGTTATACTGGGATCCTAACTTAACTAGGAAATGTGGATTGCAATCCAAGCACTAATTGGCTTTGTGCCTTTCCACTATTTACTAGAATAGAGGTAAAAGGCCGGAAGAGAGTGTAGTGAATTAAGCAAGCTTTACGGGAACAAGTAATATCAACCTTATAAACTCGTGAGCCACCATTTGCTCCTCCGACGTACGACGTGAATAATAAATTAATCCACTTACATTGCCTCGACCCGAATGACTTTTGGTGGTTAAGAAGTTGCGAATTTCATATCAAACTTATAATTATAATTAAAATAATTTTTTTATTATTTATATTATATAACCAAACAATTATTTTATATTTTAATAAATTGATTGATTTGCTAATCATACATAATTAATTAGAAGCTCGACTCTTTTGACGTAGGAAAATTTGGAGTTTTAATGAATTATCGACTGCTGTATAACCCTCGCTTGATAATTCAAACATAAATGTTGATTCACACTCACTCATTCTGTCCTCTATTGCAATTATAGTCATTAGTCACTCGTTCAATAATGAGACTATAAAAACGACTAATTTGAAATATCGACGTCCAAATCTAAATAATTTCCCATTTTTCCTCAATTTTCAACTTAATAACGCCGTGTCATGCGTGCGTTTGCCAATATTGAAACACTAGATTTGCATTAGCATTTATTACATCGACGTAAACATTCGCAACATTGTACATAAATTGAACGCGATTACCCTATAATTTACATCATCAACTACATTATCAATTTTTTTTAAAGAGTAAATATAATCGTCTAAATTAATATTTTATTTTCCTAAAACAAAATTAAATTAAGACATCGCGTATAACAATTCATAAAATCTTGCAATAAAAGACAGCAAAAATTGGATAAAAAATGACAATGAGTAGAAGGAGAGAAAGAGAGATCGTCTACTAAAAAATCTGGCACTCTTTTTTCAACAAACTGAATTATAAGTTATCTCCTACAACACACTCTTTCCCCCCCCCCCCTCCCCTCCATCCCTTTACCAACAACAAAAATTTCACACAAAAAATAACTTTTAAAAAAATTGCTTATTCAACATTAAAAAAAAAAAAAAACCAAAACTTGCAAGTTTTTTCCCCAAACCATTATAAAAGCAAAAAAAAGCGAAAAGTCAAATAAATTTATTTTTATAAATGAGGGGAAAAAGTAACAGAAATTACTCGTGTCAACGAAGAGTGGAAAAAGATGTTGGTTTGTCGATGTGTAGAAAGAGAAAGAAAAAGAGTGAGAGCACTGATTAATGCCGGACCGAATAAGTCTTCCGTAACGGGCTTTCGGATCAATGTTGACCAGAAACGTGGACGCCTGCTGCTTGGGCTTCGAGGCTCGTTTCTAAAGCAACGGTTTGTCACCCACCGTTCTATAAAGCAGACCTGATGGATACGTGCAAATACGATAGTGCCGAACCCCCCACCATCACCATCCGAGCACTCATCTCGGTGCAATGCAGGGAAGCAAAGAAAAAAAAATGGTGAAAAGAGGACATTGCACGTGGACATAGGCATCGTTTTATGCGTCGCAGGCAATATGTAATTTATCGCGGGTGACTCAACTTCCGCCAGGCGCTGCATGAGAGGGGAGTAAGTTTATGCTCGCAAAAGTACGATATAACCGAGCGCGTGTACGCCCATAGCGAGTGCTTTATATGAGGCTGGGCAGAGCAAATGCATCAACACAAGAAACCATCACCATCATGGCCAGCAGATGGAAGCTTGCATTTCATGAGCGACTTATTTTATATGAGAAACATTCTTCTCAACGCACATGAAAAACTTTCTCCCGAATAAGTACCACTCAAACTAAGACTTAGGCATTGCTTTGACAACTCAGAGCGCTGGCTTCACTCGCGAATCCCGCATTGAAAAGAAAAAGTTAACAAAGTGCATTGTTTGCAACTTACTTATTTATATTGCGGGATATAGAATTTTTAAGTTTTTTTTTCTTTTTGAAATTTTATTTTTATTAAAAAAATAAAAATAAAAAAAGAAGAGAAAATGGAAAATTTACGATTTACTGTAAAATTTATAGTACCTCTAATACGTTTGTATGGCCGTAGTAGCCATCAACAAGTCGCACAGCTGCAATCCACATAAGTAAAACCTGTATAAATTACTGTATTTAGCATTATATTAATATATAAACATTATAATTTTAATTTCATGTTTTAATTCATTTCCTAAAGTTACATATGGGGTCAGATGAATGTGTAATAACATCATTTGTCCAATAGAAATATTTAACATCAATTTAAAAGAAAATAAAATTAAAATTAAATTAAAAGCCGGCCAAGAATGAATTGAAATATAATTATCACATCTGCCCTAAAGGTCTGTGAAAATTAATCACGTGCAAACACAATGACAAAATGTGAATAAATTTTCATATTTGAAATTCTAACGTTATGTCGTGGTTAAATGAATAATGTGTTAAATCTCAATCTCTTTTTCCAAAAAAATTTAAACCAAAACTTCTAAAACCAATATAAAAAAATTTATAGCTTCGAGTTAGTAAAACTTTGCAACTTAAAAAAAAAAGTTAAAAACAACCTCGAGGATTGCGTCAAAAACCTATATAAGCATAAGCGAAAATAATTAGCTGCGAGCGAATAAGCGAAAGAAAATGATGCGATGGAAAAAATAAGCAGTGAAAATTCCCTACCACAAATCCCAACAATAAATAAATAAATAAATTAAAAAAAAAAAACAAAAAAAAAAACATTTTAACTTTTAAGAAATCTAAAGAAGGAATAAAAACAATTTTTTTTGTATTATCATCTCACGCCTTTTCCGTCCAACTAACACGATCTGATAGGAGATCAATAGCTGCCAAATGTTTTTCAAGGAGACTTCGCTTCTACAAGAGTAATGGACGACAAAGCTGCAAGGCAGGAGACTCGTGAACGAAGAGTCTGACAGATACGTGACACAAGCCTTGCGAGAGAAGATTTCCAAACTGCATATCAAACAGGGAAGGAAAAACACAAAAAAAGAATCTCATGCATTTTTTGCCCTATCCCATCATTCCACGCTCGAAACACTTGAAATTTATTTTGCAAAAAGATGAAAAGAAAATATGAAATTAAATTTCACGTCGTGTATAAAATAATTACTTTTGGCTTGTACAGAAATTGAAAACTTTCAAGTTACGAAGGCAGCTGTATGGAACATAATCATGACTCGTCTACCAATAAAAATCAAATTTCCGCAAGAAGGAAGCCAAACATTTCGAGTCCCGTATGTGAGGTCACGAATGCCAGTTTTAACCGTGTAAACAAAACAGACACAGCCATGTTTGTTTGTCTAAGTCGTAAAAGCAAAAGAACCCTGCCAATAAACTTTCACTGCACCCTGCTGAGCTTGGATGAAGATATCTTTCGCTCGGCCTCACTCTCGTATCAGAATCGGAAAACGAGGCCAGTAATAAATAACACGAATTGGAATTTAAAAAAAAAAATAAACTCAACCCGTCTATTTTCATTACTATTGACTCGCAAAACATTATTTGTCTATATATTTTTATTATTTTTTTGTTTTATAAATCATCATCATTTGTATATATATATTTATCTATGGCGTTCACGTCGGGTGCCAGGAACGAGTCGATTCTTCACATCAGATCAGCGAGTCATAAAATAGCGACCCTCGTGCGATGATTTTTCCACACCTCACACACTCAAAATCTCCCTCGAGAACATCGTGTGGCATTTCCACGGCAACTGCAAAACGACGACATCTTTTTCCCTTGCTTGCCCTCCTCTCAAAATGAAGTGCCTATCAATGTTAATAGATGGCGTGCGTTATTCGCTCTTACAAAATTCAACCTCAAAACGAATGAAAAGTTCTAAGCTTTAATTTCAACATATTTCTATTCAATTGCTTCTAAAAATCACTTCCTATATTCGTGATTCATTTATCATTCGTTGGCAGGTGTTGTCTTTTTGAACCTGGAAAAAGCTTACGGTATCACTTCGAGAGTGCAAGGTGTTTAGAAGCACGAAAACTTCAGAACCAATTATTAAAGTGAACTTTAAAGCGCGCAACTCGGATCCAAAATGGATGGATTTTGGAAATTCAAAAAACCAATGTTTTTCCCTCTCATTTATGCTACAATACAAGCTTAATGAGAAGAAAAAATTAAAAATACGTGACAGAGAAACGAAAGAAAAGTAATCGAGATAGCGTTTTCTTATCAAAAGACGAGCTAATTTAAGCAAAATACGTTAAACCCTTATCCAAAGTAATAACGATATTAATCAAAGCTCTTTTCTTTTTGAAAGAAAAATTTTTTTTTGCTGCAATGTATGGAAAAAAGCGGAAATGAGATTGAAATATATCTCGCTGACGTGACCTGCACGCACAATATGACAAATGGGATCGGTGGGGCCAATCTCTTTCTTTAGGATAACATGGTCATTAGGAGTTTCGGCACAAGGCCAGGATTTTGCTTTATGATAGTCCAAATATCTATTTCCAGTTGGAATAAAGTTAAGTCGGGAAATGGACAAAATGGCCGAACAAGATTCTTTTATGTTCCCTTTAGTCCGTTACTAAAACAGAAACAATCGTAAAGAAATAAAAAAAAAATTTTATTATAATTCGATAAATCAATTTTCAGCGATAGATTCCAATGTAATATTTATAAATTAAAATTTACATTTTTTTTTTCTTTTGAAATTAATTTGAATTTAAGCGTGATTTACGTAGAGCAATTATTTCTGGCGTAACGACAAATTTCCCATTCGGTGAAAAGAAAAAAAATGTTAATAGATTTTCCTCGGCGATAGGAAACACGATATCGGAAACGAGTGATCACGAACAAGATGTAATATTTCTCAATTCAATGCTTTTGTGTTAAAATGTATATAACTTAATTAGATTAAATCAAAAAAAAAAAAAAATTTTCCCACTTTGTAAAACAAATTCATTAATATAAAACAAAACATAGAAAACTTTGCCATCAAAAGCTTTTAAGAGTATCTCTTAAATTTACAATCCATTTAAAAAAAAAGAAAAATATCACAAGTTAAAGAAAAAAAATGTAAAAAGAAAAAATTCGAATTACTTTAAATTCCCAAAAGGCATTTTATAAACAAAAAATTATATTTTTCTTTAGCCTTTCTCGTCTTTCAACATTTCAAGAGAAATCAGACGAGAACACAATTTCTCGTCGCGACTTGTGATTACACCAATTGCGCCGCGAACAGAAGGATCAACCTCGCAACCTTCCCTAAATTTATAACCAGTCTCACAATAAAAATTTCATCCAATTACTTGCTAAGGTCATTTAAAATGTAACAGCCTTCGCGTTGCAACAAGAAAAACGCGCTTCTAAATATGTCTGAACGAAATCCCCTTTCGTCTCTCTCTTCTATATTAGATTCCCGCGTACGCCAATAGCAATTGCAAGTCTTACACGATACGTGATCTAAACCAAATTAGTATCACCGTATCCATTTATATATATATTTATCTTTATCTATATCATAAATATTTTTTGCCGCAATTTCTGGTTAAATTTTCAAGAAGCTTTTCTACCATTTAACCTCTATGACTCGAGCCTCGCCTACTTGGGAAACTAAAAGCCCTTCCCATTAACGGTTCAATCGATAGAGTCCATTGTGGCCGAGGTGCCCCGCCCGCCCGCTGCTCCTTCCCGTCCACCTACACACACCCGAGCCTCGTTATTTATGGCCTCAGGAAATAAACTCCACCAACCCCGGCAAATTCACTCACTGACGTCCATTTTTAAAAGGGTCACGGGGCGGAGCTGACCACCGAGGGATTCCGTTTTCCGCTAGGGTCTACTTTGCTGCGACGCGAGAATAATTTTTATATTTATTTTTTATGCGAGTCTATAAATTGAAGGCTTAGAATCGAACTGTTTGGAAATTCTAATCATTTTTTGTTTGCTTGGATTTAAAGGGAAAAGAAATCGATTAAAAAGGAAGAAATGGTAGAAAATAATATTTTCGCTATTCAATCAATTTGACTGATTGGAGAAAATGGTTGTTTATTATGATAAATTGAAATGGCCGAGTCAGCAACTTTTGCACGCAGGATGTTGCGCTATTGGGGAATAAATTATCTCGGCAAACGGTCAGAGCAAAATGGAATATGTCATTTCTAAAACATCTGCGAATGACAGCGGCCGACCTATATAAACCCGCTTGTAAAACTAATACGAGTTTGTGCACCCATTAAAAAACCCCCAAAACAAAAATTATTTTATTTTCATTTATCTTCCTTTTCCAGAATTTTAAAACGATCAAAAACATCTCACGTAAATCTAAGTGGAGACAAATTGTTTTTACTGGAAATATAATCCGATAAGATGGTAGATGAAAAGACAAGACAAACGTGAAAATGATGAATTTCCTACTCGAAAAGTGCTTCGCTTATACCCTTCTCTTTCCCATTGGAATAAGCTGACAATTTCGATCGCGCGATTCACCTTAATAAAAATGGAGAAATTGTGCGCTACGAACCTGTTGCGTTTAAATCCTCGATGTTGTTACGCCCTATTTTTCATTAGCAGTTACAACAACAGCTTAAAGTCTATACCGTATTTTTCTTTTGAAAATGCGCATAACATGTAAAATAAAACCGTGTGCAAACTAAAGCAAATAAAAAATAACCGCTCATTGATCTTTATACGAGTCTCGGGTTTAACAGAATAATAATAAGTTACTAGAGTTACGGTATAAATTTAAAAATCCTTTTAAGTAGAAAAAACATTAAATATCGATTTTAGAGTTTCTGTACTTTAATGTGGTCGCCTTTGCTTAAACAGCCAGAAAGTATTTGTGATAGATAATTGTGTATTATTTCAGCAGACATCTAAAAAAAGAAGTTAAAAAGTTGAAAGAGTCCCTTAATCCACTTATGCGAGGCCAACAAGACCATTTACTGTCTTTTCGTCGACTTGAACTGCTAACAAAATTCGAGAGGATATAAAAAAAAGTGAAATATAACTTATGGTGTTACTACAGGACTTTACCCAATAAAATCTATCAAGAGAAAACCCCAGCACACTTTGTTCGCCTCAAAACATCCCCCTCACGCTATATTTAAGATCGGCAACAACAACAACAACTCGGAACTCTCAAATTTGGACATTTGCCAGCACTTCACAATTATCCAAAATGACTGTTGTGTGTTAACCCAAGGCAGTTCTGGACAGCAGCGAAAATTAATGAGCGTTTTCATTAGAGAATTTGCAAAACACAGAGAACAACTGCCTTGAAAGCTAATCTGGTTGCTACAGGAGACAATCTCCGAGATACCATTCCGAACAAAGAAGTTTTTATCCTGTGGAGGATCCGAACTCATCGAAGCAACTCGCGTGTTTAATAATAGTATCGATAAAAAAATATATTTTCATCGGAATTGCAAATTTGCAAATTCCAATCAGGAAAAATAAAAGAAAAAGAAAAAACAAATAAAAACAAAATGAAATAAAATAAAGAAAAAAGGAATCAGATAAGAGTCTTCGCCGCTCCATTTGTTTCAAACAGATTTTATTTCTTTTTCAAACTTCCATTTGATCAATGATCAAATTTTTCTCGCAGGGCAGAACCCCTCATCTGTAACGGCGAAGAAAGAAAATTACCCACGACGCTTTGGTCGTCCTTTGAACGAATAAATTCTGCTTTTTCAAAAGTTTCCACATCACACCAAAAATGGACGTCATTAAGATAACAACCTTCGCTTCATTCATCATAAGGCCACACGCTGTGTAGTGGATTAAAGATTTACTTCCATTCGCATCCATCAACAGCCAAAAACCAAAAATTACGATAAGAAATGTAATAACAAACATTTTCCTCGCCGAAAATAAAATTCGAATTTACTGGTGCAAACAGTAATGTTTGCATGGATTCGAATTGATATGAGTTTATAGGTCTCCACATATGGTACTTACTATTCCGACCACAGACAAACGCATGTGCTTGTATACTGAATCTTACGGATCCATAGCCGTCATCGTAGGATAGGCACTTAAGCAATAAAAATTTTGTGAAAGCTTCTTTTATTGATTTACCTTTATACAATTATAACGTCTTTGTGTAAGTTATAAGTTATAATTAAATTCATCAAATATTCCTTGCAAGTCTTCAATAACAAATAAAATTATTTTCAATCAAGGTGCACTACAACGACCAGAATCTGCTGTCAGAAACGTTTATAATAATCCAAAATGAAATTTTATTAACGGATGGATAAAATTAAAAAAAGCAAAACCAGCTGCAAAAAAGCTTTTAATTTGAGCAAATCACTCGCACTCTTCCTTCTTCATCCATCCATTTGGCAAGTAGAGAGAAGGAGAATGAGGTGAAAAATCAATTCCCGCTACAACTTATCCTTAGGGACGCATGAAATTCATTCTATTTTTTATGTAAGGACATCCACCTCAACCTGGCAGCCCATAAACGGAGCAGTGAAAGAGTGCAACTTAGCTCCGAAGTCCCTCCCCATCTGGATATCACTCCCGCGAGAGTGAAGGTGATCGCCCATTTCTAGCATAGGCCGAGTACTTTACCTCGCCAATCTCGCCTGCACTTGTTTCTCCTTCACTACTTTCAACTCTTTCCGCCCTACCCAAAGCAACGACTTTCTTTCTTTCGCTTGTCCATTCCCGGCTTCCCTCATCGCCAGTGCATCAACAAATGTCGACAAATAAAAGCAATACATCTACTTGCCTATTTACTCCTACGAATTGCGCTTTATTTGCTTCAACATATATTGGATTTCGGTCGTCAAGGCAACCGATATTGACGTCACTTGGCAACAGGTGTGTCTCGTTGCAATGGCGCCAGTCCGTTTGCTAATGGCGGATACTGAAAGAGGATATGTGGGCGAGTTCCAATTTCGTTTACGTGTTGAATCTTCTCTAATTATAATTAATCATAAATTAAAATTTACTATGCTTCGAAATAAATAAATCGATCAAAATTCGAGTGAAATCGAGTAATTCAAGGTTAATTGGATCTGATTTTCTCCATTTGTCAGCTGTTTGCGATTCTTTTGTCATCTGCTCTTTTATTCGTCTTGCCAAGGACCCTTTCCGTCGATGAGGCAATTCAATGGAAGAAAAAATTGAATCTGACCATTAGGCCGCAATAATATTGGAAAGGGAAAGAAAAAAGAGTAGAAGGGGCGGGGTCATAGTGTGCAGCTCCATCTTTCGATATCGAGTTCTTCCCCATCTCGCATTGTATTCCTCTCGAACCATCGCAATTACATCCAAACACGTTAATGGGGATTTATCACACGCAACCAATAAAATACAAACACACACAGCCCAACAAATTGCACCAATAAACGTCATCAAACTCCATCATCGTCCACATTTACAACAATAAAAACATTTATTAGTGTATCATGTCTTGATATCTTCGACGTTGAAAAACTCATTAAAAAGCATTAAAATATTCACGCAAATGAAGCATTAAAGCGGTCTCTATCTGCAATAACAATTAAGGCATAAAAATTGAACATTTTTCAATTTCCAAAACCATTGCGGATCCATTAATAGGAGTCAAGTTAAAAGCGAATTGCAGCAGCACACAAATTAGATCACTGATGGGGACCATCTGCTTTTCTCATTCTACGAGGTAATTAAGGAATGCAATTATCTTGGTGACCACTTCCAAGAATAGACATTTGGTCAACATCAACAATTCTTTTTTAACCAAAATTTTTTTTTACAAATGCCATTGAAATAAGGTAAGAATTTGTAAATGAAGAGCGAATTACTGAACGTAGAAGCATTGCGTAAGCTGCAAAAAGCAATGAAGCTCGACAATTTGCTATAAAAGTGGATTAAAACGCGCTTTGCATTTCTACACGACAATGACCACAAGTTGAACGCAAGATGACATCATTTCAAGCTCATCTCCCTCGGCACACAATGCGAGATGGTCGCGACCAAATCAATCCCATCTGTACGGTGCGCCCGAGTCTAAGCCGGTGCATGTGATTGGATTTTGGTGGCGGCAACAGCAGCCTCGTTTCGACTTTTTCCAAACCCATCCACCCTCTCCTTCCCTCTCTGTGTGTTATTCTCTTCTATTGACACAGAGGGAGCCGCCTTCGGTCGACCATTGATCCAATTTGCTCACCAAAAAACGTATTCAGACCTCGGTGTAAAAAGCAGCAGCAGCCACACACACACATAAAAAATATTGGTAAAAAAATACTTATTCCATGTTTCTTAAAACTTAAATTCTCGATTCAATGTAATAAATGACAAACTAAATAAAATATTCTTTTTAAAAAAAAATTTCGATTGTGTGTTTGAGCAATCTTTTGTACAGATGAATTTGGCCTGGACGGATTTTGCCCTCGCTATCAACTCCATCATGGTAATGAAGATGGATAGAATGTGGCTGCGCAAATCTGCACCCAGTGGGAGCCATGAATCATTCGGTGTGGGCACGTGGAGACACCTTTTCCAAACAGGCTCTTAACAAACTTAACTGCCGATTTGCGCAGCCATTCTTTCATTCCACGCAAGCTGCATTCTCCCATTGGGCATTCGGGTTTCACCTCTGTAAATCAAGCGTGTTTACGCCATTGCATATGGCTAAAATGCATAATTTATATTTTCCCATATTTTTCCTCATCATTTTTCTTCTCCCTTTGTAAAATAAAAATCTGAAATTCAATTTCAAAGTAAAAGTTTAAGATGTCAGGCAAACCCATTAAAAGCATTTCACAGGAACAAACAGTGTGTCAAAAAAGAATGAAGAAAAAAATGAATTATTAAAAAAAAAAAAATGTTCACTCGGATTTTAACTCGATATTCGTATCAGAAGATGATTAGGAAACGCGAAGGGAAAAAAGAAGAAACGCGTCGAAAAGAATTATGAATTCTTTTTGTTGGGTAAGAAAGTAATGAAAAACGACGCAGAAGCAATCAGAGACGAGACAAATCTAATAGCAGCTCGCATGTCAGCGAACGATGACAGCAATCAGAGCTTAAGAAATACGAGAATCACGCATTTCCTACTTCCCAAACCATTCGTTCTCGTCCTTTACTCCACTCTCGGCTCAAATATTACATTTCCATCGTTTGTCGCTTCATTAGCCCAAAACTCGTTCAAGTAACACTGAACATTACTTCCCTGTCTTCTTGATTGCAATTTGTCCAATGCAACTTAGCGGCTTCTATGCAAGTTGCTGTGCTTTGATCGGCTTAGGATTCCTCGTCCTTCCACGTGGCCACCAATCATCCTCACCCTACCAAACTCGCTGTCAGCAGTGCAACTTCTAATCCCTTTCGTCCAAACACCCAGGATTAGAGCCGAGCCACGAGCTGCACTACTTATAACCGACCTCCTAAAATACCCGCTGAAAGGATAATGCACTTTTGTGCAGAATAAAAAATGAAATAAATAAATTAAGTAGTTAAATGAAATGTAAAATCAGTCGAAATTGAAGAGTTAAACGTTTCGAAATTAGCGAAACCAATTTCGGGGGTCCCTTTAATTTTTATTTCTTTCAATTACTATTTCCCAACTAACTGCTATTACTCACCTAATTATTCAACACTTTAATCACAGTTTCCCCATCAATAGCAATTAGTAAGAGGAAAAACTTTAATAGGATAGTTGAAGGGTTGGAAAAAAGTGTAATGAAAAAGTAGAAAAACAAATAAGTACACAACTGATAACCAAAAATCAATTTTTCACTCAAAAATCATATCTCTAATTACACGCCCAACAACCCACAAAAGACTAATGAATGTAACGAGTAAAAATAGAAAAAAAAATAAAAGAAAAAAACGTATTCAAAAAGATAATAAGATAAAGGAAAAACAAGTGCACCCCAAATGTTCCCCGGCACCTTATCACAAACTGAAGGCAGATTGATGCATGAATCAAGTGGCCATAAATTGCTCTCACCATCCAATCCCCCATAGAAACCTTCACCCTCTCTCCGTATCTGCGCTTTTCTTCCTCACTTCGCATCAATTAATTGCCGTGCCCAGAAGGGAGCAGCAGTACGTAATTATTTCTTTTGGAATATATCGTCGGATGTGTTGCACCCCCTATTTAATTACAAATTCAAAAAAGATTACATTTGAAGCCTAAAAACACATTTCGAGCAAATAATAATTCCGCATCAACTTGCATTTCCCATCAACAACAATAACAAGAAGAAATCCGAGTTATTAATGGTAGATTATAAATTTCAAAAAGTAGCCAATAGAAAAATTGCAAGCATGGAAAATGCATGATGTACTTATGAACATCTATTGTGGACGAAATCCCAATAGCAGTAACCTGGAGAAATTTGGCCAAGCAGAATCCGTAGGAGGGCAAGCGAGGGTAACAGGAGCAGAGAGGGGTTAAAGCTCCCTACAGCTCAAGTATCCATCACAGGCACGAGACGAGCTTCAACGCGGACAAGCGGCTTGGACGGTGGTGATGACTCGTGGAATAAAAGGATTAAGCGACCGAAGATGATGGTGGTATAGGGAGTGCATAATAGAGCGATCTGCTGGCTAACAGGTAGATTACACTCTTCAACCACGTTTTCAATCACCTATTCTTTTTTAAACAATAGAAAACTTAAGTGGTCGAAAGTTTTCCAATGACCTTTTGATCTTAATAATGAAAAATGTTATTATTAACGGTGTTAGTATAAGGAAGAATACTGTAAGTCATTGTCATCGTCATTGTAAATAATTAATACGAACCGATATTTCATGTTGGCAATGCGTGAGTTTTTCTGTCTAATTTATTAACTGCGAAAAGCGTAATCACGCAACATACCTTTACATAATATTTACGTTCAAAAAGCCTAGAATTAAATCCAGAATTTTAATTCTTAATAGGAAAATATCATTATTTTGTATATTAATTTGAAAATTTAATTTCAACTGCAAATTCATCAACTCGATATACACTAAACTATTTGAGTTAATTCCTTTTATAACTTAATATTATACTTTGTGGAAATGAAGTGAAACCTCGTTAAAAGTCGCTATTTAACCACCTATTAGCATGTAACTGGAGAAGTATTAATTGCACGTTTTCAAAAAAGGCTTTATTTGCAGCTTTGTATTATTAACTTTTATTGTTTATTTTTTCCCTTTTTACTTTACAACTTCATTAGAGTTAATGTTACCACTCGCTTTCGTGCGTGGCTTGTGAGAATGGGACACGCACCTGGCCTCCATCCTGCACACAATCTCACTGCAAAGCGATTATCAATAAAAATAATTAGTAATGTTCACTAAAACACATTTGCCTAATTACTCCTTATTCCACTCCTCGATGGGTGTTGATCATTTCCCACCCACTCGCGCCCCACCATTTTTAAGCTGCTTTCGCTCACTTCACTTTTTAACGACATAATTTTATAGTCTAAATAATGGATCTTTCCTGGAAATATTAGGGAATAAATCTTAAGAAAAATTTACTTTTATTCCTGCAGATCTCGACTGCACACAATCTACCATACAAGATAAAAAAATTACTTTGGTATCAAGAAACAGGCTTAACAAGTCGACAAATTACCCAAGTTGTGACGACGATCGCGAACTTATTTCACGTTTTAAATTCCTCATTAAACTTTCATGCCTAATTAAATTATACGAGTGCTCTCCAAACACTACACGGCAGTAGGCAATAGTCATAATAAGCTCTCGCCATTTTTAAACGACCATCAAAAACATTCTTTCGAGTATCGAACATTAAACATTTTAAAAGAGGGTCTTTGGAACTCGTCGTGGTATAGCAAATGGTGTGTGCTTATTGCGCGGAGAAGAGAAAACGAAAGCTCATTTATCAAGCGTTTTGCATAATTCTCAGCAATATTGTTCTAATGGAAAACTTTTGATGAGAAATTCAATTAGAATTGCTCGCTTTCCCCATCCCCAGCCCCACTTTCTCGTCGTGTAGTTTTGTTAGTTTTGCCGCTGCCTCAACGAAACGAAAGCCAATAGTAGCCATTCGGCATCGCTCGTCTTCGCCAAGTGCAAATACGGGTTAAGAGCAAACTCATTAAAAATGTAAAGTGTGCGAGGGGTAGTTTGAGTGGGTCCTCGGCATCGATGTGGTAATTTGAAGGTGGTACGGCCAAAACGAATTACCAACAGAACCCAACCGAAACTCATTTGCATGTCGAGGCAACATGGGCGAGTGTCATTAACAAATGGAGATTAATTATTATTATTTCACACCGACGAGTGAAGTATTCATTGCGCACCAACAGATGGCGCGTAGCAAACTCTCAACAATTTCCCAATGGAAATGTTTAACTGTAAGTGTTTTAGGTGTTTAAAGATGATATTTTGCTTTAATAGTCAATAATCGATAACTAAGTATTGAAAAGCTTTCGCGAAAACTCAACCAATTTATTGATATTGTTCGAAATAGTAATATGATGATTACAATAACTAATATACATTCAGCAGAAAAAAGAAAAGTAGAACATAGATGTAGAATCAATAACTATAACTACAAATCTGACTTTCAATAGTAAAATATTTAACCATTAAAAGTTTTCCATATGGAATTTAAAATGGTCAAATATTACATCATTAAAACCTTTAATTGTAAAATTTTATTTCTTTAAGCGTCAATTTCCCAACCACATCTACTAATTTTATGCCATTTAGAGGCGATTGCACCGACCTCAGTTAAACTCTAATCTCAGTTTAGTGCTATAAATTAGGTAAACTCTGGTTAGCACTAACTGAGAGTAGTGTTAATCTTTTTTAAGCATGGATAAAAAATCATCCCCACCATCTGCCTGCCTACCTTTTTTGCCAAGAGTAAAATCAAGACTTTGCACAATGATATTACTTTAAATATAACTAAAAAGTCAGAGTTTTGTAATAAATTTTCGTAATACAGACTTTGCTCAATTATATTATTTT
>JAQFZU010000517.1:0-24254 GCA_034696185.1 Henia vesuviana | reverse complement strand
TTCAGTTTAATAAAAATTCAAATGGAAATAAAAGAAAATAAAAATTTTAAAATTAATAAAATTAATTCAAGCTATAATTAATATTTCTACTTTTAATTAAATAAAAGATTTTAAAAAAATATATAAAAATCTTTTTAATGGTTTAAAAAAAAGAAATAACAAACACGAATTCAGGAAATCGATAATTTAAACATTAACTGCAATTCACCGATTTTAATTAAATATTAATTTACGTACGTTTTCAATTGCAATTTTCAGTTAAATTAAACCTAAACTTACTTTGCAGCTACTAAATTATATTTCAACGTTGTAAGTGATCTCCGACCAGGAGTAATTTTTTACCACGCCTAGCAACTGTTTCTAAGCATAAAAGTCACAAGGAGAATTGATTTACTTATTTATAACCCGTATCGAGAAGTAAATTCATTATAATATTTTATCATTCGCGTCACGTTGTATTGTATTGGCAAATAAGCGATAACCGTAAAAATCTAAAAACCAACGTAAAAGGTCAAGAATACATTTAATAACGGTGTTTTGATAAAAAAAACATAAATAAATGTAATTTTAGTTACAAAACTATTTTATAGTTTTTAATGACTTTTACATCAAATTTTATAAATATCTTATGTAATTATTTGAACATAATTCACTTATAGATTAGATAAAAACTTACGTTAATGTTGTAACGTTGTAATTTATTAAAAGATAATTTTTCCAATGTCAGTTATAAATTTTATCTTATCATAAATTAAAGTAGATAATTAAATAGCGGGAAAAGAAACGTGTGTCACTTTCTAATATAAATTTTAATTTTAAAAGTTTTTGAAAGTTTCGTATTAAAGATCTAACGGGATACGAGATTATATAAGGAAAGAAACTTTGAAAAGTTTTATCGTATCTTTTTCCTTATTTTTATCACGTTAGAAAGAGTAACTGAAACGCTTTTCTTATTTCCGGAAAATGTCAAGAATTCTCTCGTTCCATTCACGTAACTGACAACCAGCAGCTTTTTGTTCGTTCGCTGCAAATTCCTTAAACATGCAGAAAAGTGGCAGTCACGTGCTCGAATTGGTGGAAAAACTTCAGATATTTTTTTTTTTAGTTTTACTTTTTTTTTAAAGGGAAAAAAAAAACAGTGAAATGTGTGAGAAAAGATAAGAAAACCTTCATCAGGTGCTTCCATTTCAATTGGAACACCATCACAAGATTTCTTTTCTCTATATCTCTTAATATTTTTTTGTACAGCTGCTGTTGAAGAAGAGGATTTTTCGTGATGGAGTATTAAGCCATTCTTCTAAGCTCGGTTTTCACTTTCTAATATTGAATTCCCAAACACAAAAAAATTATTGGCAAAATTTTGTAGTACTCACATTTCGTCTACTTTCACTTTGTTTTTGTTTTAAATTTCAATTTTATTTTCAATTTTCTTTCATTCTTTTTTTAACAATATATTTCCATTTTTTTAAAAATTCGGCTTTGGATTATATAAAAGAATGATATAATCCCGAAAAAGTTTTTGAAAGCAATTTCATTAAAATTGCTCATTATGCAATATTACAATGCTTATTTATAGGTCCCGCGATACCATAAATACATAGAAACATTGAAAATTGAACTGCGCAGTGTATTTAATTTCCCTAATTGACCCTACACAAGAAGAATACACCAATTAATAAATTACAACGTAGATACTCATTAAAGTAGTTAAGAAATAACAAATTACTGACCATAAAAAAACGTAATAAATGTCACGTATTTCACCGCAATAAATCATGTGCGATGACTGAAATAATAACGTAATAATAAAAAAAATGACTTTTCATTTATGATAAAGTGGAATTGTTAACACCAACAGTAAATTACTTGGTAAACAGCTTTGCTGAATAAATTGGGGCATAATTCATATTCAAAAGTATAGCATTTATAACTATCATAAATATTGTGTTCCCGACACTCACCACACTTGCAAAATCCACAAAACAAATAATACGTAACAAACTGATTAGGGTTAAATTAGAACTTTCAAAATGATCACGCAATAATCAATCAAAACATAAATTTCAATTTAGTTCGTAAAATGAATGCATTAAACATTCCTTTGTGTCATTGGAAAGAGAGAGAATTATTATTGATTTGTCTCGTTTTCTAACTACATTCAACTCGTTTAACGAAAACAAACTCAGGAGAATTAGAACCAGAAACTTTATAAAACATTAAATAAAAGAGAAAGAGTAATTACGAAATTAAATTTTTCTTCTTTGTCTTAAGTCTTTGGAATTTCCAAATGGAATTTGGAAATGTCACGCTCTTTGAAGTTTCCCAATGTAATTTGTAAATGCCACGAGTTAGAGCACAAATGCAATTTACAATTTTTTAATATAACATTGATGAATCTTCGATATCAATCAAATGCGAAAACTTATTCAGTTATTAATGATCCCATTTAGCAGTATATTAATGAAAATATATTTTATTGATTTTTTTCCCATCATTCTTTAAATTTATTTATCATTACATCCCTTTTCGCAGCTTAAAATCAACATGTGGAAATTGAAAAATGTGTATAAAAAAAAAATTTATTTAAATTCAAAAATATTATAAATTAATATATCAGATTTAAAATATAATTTTTTTGACTATTAAAGAGTACAATAAAATAAGTAGTAAACAAGCGAATAAATAAACACATAATTGAGATGTCGCGTATAATTGAGATTCGTGCACTCGTAAACTCGATGTAGAATTGTCATCTAAGAAATAAGATCGCAATGCAGTTGTTTACTTACCAATGACATGATTGTGTAATTATTATTATTCAACACCGTAAAAATTTTTTTTTTACATTGAATGAAAAAGCAGATTGCAATTGCACGTAAGTTGCATTCATTGATCATAAAAATGTTCTATTAATTTGTACAGATTTTTCATTTTATTCAATGATTACTCAAAGACCTTATCTAAACACTGTGTTGTTTATCAATTATAATTTCTCTTTTTATTAGAAAAAAAACGCTTTAATCTCGTGGACTTTGTGTTTTCTGTGTACTTTTACTTAGAAATAATAATAAAAAAAATTAACTATCGTCTCAATACTCTTGAAAATAGCCACTAAAACTATTCTATGAAACTCCAATTTTACTTTTACGAGGTTGTAGCAGTAAAATGTGACGACACATGTCATCTTCTTTCGTTAATACTGGGGGTATTTAAACTCGTTTAATAGTTTTCAATTTTAATCTTCTATTGGTTTAATTCGAAAATCGAATTTGTAAAATTTTAAATTTAATATCAACTAGAAAGAATATTAGATTCTCTTGTAATTTTTTTTTTCCCATTTCTTTTTCAACACTCAATTCAATTTTCACTCTACTGACTTAATGGTTTCCAGAGGCTGCTGTTTACTGACCAGATAAAAGCGTCAACTTATTGATTTCCCACAATGTATGAGTAAAAGAAAATGCCAACACCAACTGACCTTGTAATTGCACCCAAGTGGTATATACACGCTGCCGTCTGCTTCTGCTCGATCGTCAGTGGAGTCGGCGTGAGTTATTCAACTTAACTCAACTTTCATACAGGCCGCGAGATGGCGTTCTCGAATGCAGTCAAATGTCAATTTAGTCGCAATATGAATTGATATAAATGTATGTTCCGCAGCTCAATATGAATAGACCCAACCAAAATATTCGTCGACGTTAAGGGCGAGTGAGGAAAACCAATCATAGCATGCGTTTTAGTTTAAAATTAGAAAACGCATCAAATTATTCTGCATTTTGTCAGAAGAGGGTGGCGCTGTATTAGGCAACACTGCAATGCACATAAAGTCAATAACGTTGCTTAGCATTGCATTTTCGTATTGTATTTTGATGACTCGATGGCTTTAACGGATTTACATTTATCTCGTTTCCGAATTGCGTGCAGTAGAAATCAAAATTTTTCTACACATAAAAATAAAATTCCTATTCCAATATTTAGTATTAAATAAATAAATTTTGAGAGTTGATATTATTATCGAGTGATTTGAGACTGACTTTGTCATCACAGTTTTTGCTGCCCTCATCGAGTCATTTGATTCAATCAACTTTATTGGATGAACTTTCAATGTCATTACATTAATAGTAACTGGATGCACCTGATATTCAATACCATCATCTGAATTCCAATGTCCAATTGATGCTATAAGATTTACTAGAAATGATATATTAATAGAAATTAATTAAATTCGAAGGAAATGGAATTAGATATGATTTTAATCCCAATAATCACACAAAAACTTGTAAATTTTTCTTGCAAATTCATGATAAATTGAAATTTAATCAATTAAAAAAATAATTAAAAAAATTTACTTTGAAAAGACTCGTTGATTTATTATAGCGATATTTAAGTTGATAATTTTAAATATATAAAACCCATTTTTTAGACTAAATATTTTATATTTTTATATAATGTTTGTATATTTAAATAAATAAAAAGCATAAGAATTTTTTTGTGAAATATACCACACCACAATTTATTTCTAAAATACGTAATATTTTGTCAACATTATTTTCGTACTGACGAACTACAATACAAGGCATTATACTCGTATGTTATTACACATACACAGCTTAACTGATGCATTGGTAGACTTATCATAGGCCTAATATTTATATTCATTACTGTATTATCATTACTGCATTTTTCAATACATAATTGAAATTTAATTAGTAATCGTCTACAACGACTTGGAATGATCAAAAATATGGATACATTTTAATTCTTTAACTAATTTAAATTTGTTTAAAATCCAATTAAAAATAAAAGAATTTTTTTTCTATTCTTAGCCAATAATAATAAATTCGTATAATTACTATGGTTAATTGAACGATTAATATTTCGGGATAAATTATGCAATTACAAGGACTAACAATATCACAAGTTATAATGGCACTAGAATAGTATTTTTTTTTTTTAAATGGAGCAATTTCAGTTTTGCTGACGAGATTGTCCTTAGCTAAATCGTTATTACACATAAAATAGTATTTCAATCAACCTATTATTATCAGAATGATAATGGCAGTAAATATTATAATATATATTTATTAATTTTTATTTTTGTAAATTTTAAATCAGTGTGAAAATTATGTTTTTTATTTTTATTTTTTAATAGAAGTTATTTTAAACCTAAAATTGTTAGATGTGAAAATATTCAATTACAATACACAACATCAATCATTTCTACTAGCAAAAGGAATGTATTATACAATGTTAACCTGTCACATTTATTTACAACAATTCGATTATTAAAACTTTGTACAACTTATACATTATCAGCACGCCAAATATACGCCAACCACCGAATTATTATTTTTTCTCACAAAATCACTCCATAGTTTTTTTTTTAATGGAACTTTGAAAATATATTTCTTTATACAATTCAGAAATAATTTAATTGAAATCACAAAAAAAATTTTAATCCTAACTAATTGTTTGAAAACTAATTTCTAAACTTTTACGCATTAAGATACGTGTTCAACACTCAAAAACTATCAAATGAAAAACTTACACACAAATATACATATTTTTTATATTTATTAATATCACATAAAAAAATAAAAAAAAAGTTATTTTTTTGTTTGAGCAGAAAGAGAAAAGAAAAATAACAAAAACAAATTAACTCAAGCAAAATCCCGACTTTTCCCAGTCGGGACTCCGAGATCTCATCAAGTATTCCCGGAGTCACCTGATTTTATATTTATTTTTATTAGTTTTTTTGTTTAAAGTAGGAAATGTATGAATTTCCCATGTGTATCTAGTTTTACAGGATTTTGCCTGTGTCTACTTGAACAAAGCCCCATGTTTCCAAGTTGTTGACGAAGAAATCAGGCTCGCTGCTCAGTGTTCTGTTCCCGTAGGTCTTGCAAGGATGACTTCGTCCGCGATCCAAATTACCGTCCAACCACAATCCAAATTCTCCACTAAAAAATTTATATTTTAATTTTCGATAAAATGTAATGTTAATATTTTATTTTTAGTTTCACGTACTCTCCAGAACCAATGGCAAGGCTTTCAGGGTTGCCTTTGATAAAATATTCATTCTCACCAGACCATCGAAATATCTAATTTTAAATACGAATTAATTAGTTGTTATTTGATTCAAAAATAATAAATATTTACTTCAAATTCAGGATTAAAAGTAAAAAGAAATGATTCTCCAGTTCCATAAAAATGTTCACTGGGTTTTAGTGTACAAGACGTCATTGCACCAAATACCTATAATTATAAGAAATGTGGTAAGATCACATGCTCTAATTGAAAATACAATAAAATATGACTAACAGTATTTTCTTTATCCTTAATAATCAATAAAACAGGTGTTTCGTAATTAGTCATCTTCCGATACAGATTTTTAAGACTGCAGCCATCGGTTTCCGTACTAAAAATTAAAGTCCATCCGTAGCCGACTGCTCGTGCCGGCAAATGCTGTACAATCTACAAACAAAAAAATAATTAAAAATTCAAAAATATTTTTAAAAAAAAAACTCACGATTTTTCTAACTTCATCAGTTAAAAGCTCTGTTTCCCCGTATAATTCTGGTAATTCAGGTTCAACGTCTAAACTCATTTGCTTCTTCAACTCGCTCGCTGATACAACCTTAACATGAAAAAGAAATGAAAGAATAACTATTTCTCTAGTATAATGTTGATTATCAACAAATCAAATCATTTGTTTGAATCAGGAAAACTGAATTAACACAAGTTGAGTAAATGAATTCTAAAGACGGATTACTCACGTGATGAATGAAAAATACATTTTCCAAACACACAAAATTTCGTTTAAAATTTAGAAAATGAAAATTAATCGTTTAAATTTTAATCGAAATAAATACCGATTTTATATTCGTTAAAATTTTCAGTTAAATTCCCATGTAGTGCAAACGAAAATAGACTTCAAATCTGATTATCAGTCAAATAATAGTTTTCAAAGCCTTAATTTTTATTGCTTTTATGATTTTTATCGCTTCTCTTATTACAAATGGTGAAAATAAAACTTTCCAGAATTCAATCGTTATGTAAAAACTATAAATTAATTCAATTGTCCTATGTTCAGATATTAAATAATAAAAATTCCATGCACTGAATTACTTTAACTACGAAATAGAAAGTAAAAAATGAACCTGGCATCCAATTTCTATACTACAGATCTATTTTCTACCGTTTCCACCACTACTGATTACTGACTCAAATCAAGGCTACACTAAAATAGCATCTCATAAATATCCCACCTCGTGATCAACAGTGCAGGCTCGAACTTGACTTCGGAGTCGGCTAAAAAACTTCAAGTGAGGAGCTCTCATGATCTGATGATGTGCACAGAGTTGAAAGAAATATTAGGAATGAAAAATGAAACACAAAAAAAATGAAATGAAATAAAATAAATAACTGAAAATGGTAGAACCAGTCACCAGAACATTTATAACACAATAGTATATCATGCAAAGCAACATCACATTTCAATCGCAACCGCATTTTTTTGTAGAAATAGAATTTGAAAAGTAATAAAAGCCTACCTCGATTTACAACGTAACCATAGACTTTTCAGACTTTTTCGATTAAATAACTTTAATTGTATTAATACTTTCTAAATATTATTAATTGTTTAGTACTGAAAATATTTTTAAGACATTACCATGAATAACGTGCATTGATTAACATATGTCAATGATTAATTATATTAAAAATTATTTCAAATAATAATTTGATACTTCCATGAAAAAAATGTAATATTTGATAATTAAATAATTATTATAAAGTTAAAATAATTAATATAATTATATACCTCCCAATCTGTACGTGGACCAAAATTATCCTCAACAATGTGAATTGCTTCATCCGAATCTCTCCTTTGTTTTTGTTCATCTTCAGTAAATTCCTCTTCGTTTGTGATCAGTTCGTAACCGAATTTACGAATTGCTTCTTCGTCTAAATCGCCATAAACATTTGGTGCCCAATGATTGAAAAAGCTGTACAAATCATCCACTCTGAAAAGTTACGTAACGAATTTTTGTATGCAATTGACGTTTAAATACGATTTTTAAATTTTTATTAAATAGTTTCATATTAAATGTTACCTGTCCCTTGGAATGCTAAACCAATATTCGCGTTTCATTCGCTTCTTCCCGTATGCCATGATGGGTGTAGACTTATGAACTGGTTTGTTCAATGGTTTCCCCATTCGTAAGCAAAGGTAAAGAGGCGGATCATCGCATGCCTTTGCAGGACGTGGAATTAATTCTTTGAAAAAAATACAGAAAAGTGTAAATAAAAATATAAAATTATATAACCAAATAATAACAAACAGATAAAGAATAATATTTTTCTAAAATGCATTAGTTTTTCCAGCTTTTTGCAATTCACTAGTCAATTTTTTCTAATCATTTTAAGTATAGAACTAAAAATAAACAATTTGATCGAGTAAATTACAAAAATGCTTTCAATTGTGAAGATTAAAGAAGAAACTGCAAAGAGACAAGTGAAAGGATCTCAAATGGAAAATTATTCTTGCAAGATGCACACATTTCCTGCAAAGCAAACTGCATCATTCACACTTGTTATTATGTCAAACCAAATAAAAACAACTCAAGCATAGCAAGCACATGCTATTAAGTGTTTTCACCAGGAAATTAACTCTCATACAAGTGAGCATATAACAAGCAGATAACAGCTTAAAACTGTAAAAATGGTTGATTTGTTTCTTACTAACCAAACAGGCTGTAGTTTCGTAGGACTGTTACGATACAAGAGAAACAAGTGATCATTAGTAAATCATTCAATTAATTCGATTTGAATAGAGATCAACTGATATTACATAATAATAATTTTATATTTTAACATTAATAATTGATCTCTAATCATTTTTCACACCATTCAAATTCATAAGTAATAAAATTCAATTTAACCACTCACGATCAATCGAAGCAAACAAATCCGGCATATCATCAACTGACACGATACTCTTAAATCCGACTTTCCTTTCACGACTTTCGCCCATCGAATATGGCCTCCTTTCCACCAAATTCCTACTCGCCTGTCCATTTTCACCGTAAAAAACCGAATTTCCCGTCACGGTGGTCTCGTGTACACTCGCAGGGCGAGTATTGCCTTTCTTTGGGCTCGATGTCATTTCTTCCTGACTGCCACTTGCGTCAGGTGTTTTTGTAAAAAAGCCGCTAGAAAAGTCGACAAGAGTCTTGGGTGATGCCGAAGAGAGAATTTTTGACAGAGTTGACTGGGTCGGTTGTGCTGTTGTTGCTGCCGTTGTTTCTGATAGAGCAGAAATTGGTGGCGAATTTTCTTTATCTTTTTCGCTCCCACCAATCGATTCCATCCAGGTAAGAGGGTATGACAGCTGCTTCAACGCTTTCATTTTATTTTCAAATATATTGGAGTTTTTCCGTCGGAGAGATTCTTTTAGTACCTTGAGTGAAAGGAAATTAATTAAGATTGGATGAAGTTAATAGTCTTTCGTGATTTTACCTGTTCCGAAGGAGTAGTTGCAGCTGCTGTCACTGATTGCTGTTGCTGCAAGGGATCATTATTTGATGGTTGGTCATTCATTTTTCCTTCTTCCTCGTTAGTATGGCTCGCAGCAGTCGCTTCGTCACTAGATGCAGGCACTTCTTCCTTCTCGGAAATTTGTTGATTGCATTCAGGATCTGGAACCGTTTCTACAGTCTCCATTTCCGCCGGTTTTGCATTGCTCGCTTCGCTTTCAGGTTGAGAATTATTTTCGGTAGTGACTTTTTCAATATTTTTAACGTCTTCTTCCGCGAAAACTTCTAGATCTAAATTACTGGTCGAATCGGAAGTAGACATGTGATGCATTTGTTTAATCGATTGAATTTCCCGTGAAGAATCTTCATCTGGTGTGACGCCTACATCAGACATACTGCCATTTATCGCTTGTATCGAATCGGTGCGCCTTTCCCGAGTAGATGCCAAAGTGTCTAAATTATTCATTGGCCACGACAAACGGCATTCTCTAGCGTGATAAACTTGAGGTGGAGAATGAATCTGCACACTAAAAATAAAACAAAATTAATAAAATAATCGCATCAAATTAATTAAATTCTTTACCTATCACTGAATGCATGACTGACGTACATTGTGGCAATGTCATTATACATAGCAGCATTGACAACATAATCCATCGGAGCTATGACGCCATACTTTTCAGCACCATGTTCTATCACTAGTTGATCGGATACATTAGGATCAAACATCACTGCATTGGGTGTGACCAAAAGAACTCCAGCAACAACTCCCTAAAGACAAAAAAATAAGAATTTAAATTGATTTTGTCTATTCTAGTCATTTTAGCATTAAAAATAAAAAGTTCACATTGGGAATTTTATAACAAAACAAAATTACAAAGATTAAACTTTAAAAATGAAAAACGTGCGAGGAAAATAAATATTAGATGACTCGCATTTTCTAATTACATTTTTCCTTTAACAAAATAAAAATAAGTTATTTTATAATAAAAAAAAAATAATTACCTGCCCATCGGTAATATGCCGAACATTAATTTTGAGAAATCTTTCAATACAATCCCTATCTAAATTCCTTTCCTCATCTTCAGTTAAGATATGAGTTCGGGGTGAAAGCGGTGGTGACTGAACTCTTTCAACATGACCAGGTTTAGGACTTTTAGTCGAAGTATTCTGTTGTTCCTGAAATATATGTTAAATTAGTAAATTGATGTTATAATAAATAATGCAATAGAGAATCCTACAACGATTTGATGTTGAGCATTTGCTACCATGTTTAAGAACAAATAACTGACGAAAGTAAGTTTGTTATTACTGTTTTCTATCCGTGTTAGTATTTATCAAAATAGGTCGTATAAAAACTCGATAGGCCATGAGAAAACTGGTTTAAGACAAATTATAGTTTGCGCCAATGGCTAGAAGTTTTGTTGCAAACGACTTTAACTATCAATTTAGTATATTTTAATAACATACAGCATCTTAAATATTATTTTTGAATAAAATTTGAATAATAATTTGTTCTGTAAATTAGCAAACTAATTTTTAAGTTTAAATTCAATAACAAACAATTTTAAGAAAAGCACTGAACTATTAAGTAAATTTGCAAATTTTGTACAAAACTAAAAAATTACAATTCAGTAGATCGTTTCATTTCCTATTGAAATTTGCTCGTGCACAAAACTATACAAATTCTCTCGATTCGACTTCTGTTGCCTTTGATAAGCCGCACCAAATTCTTGCTTTTTTACATTTCCGTTTCCCAGACAATATCCCCATCAATCCATTCAAGCGTATCTCATCAACGGTCAACAAAGCTGCGACTCACTTAATGTAATTCACAACCGATTTAACGCAATACCAAACCAAATATTTTCTTAATAACCGCACAAACCTTTCAAAAAAGAAAATCAACAGACAAAACACGAAAACACAAACATCCCCAAACAACTTAATAAAAGAAAAACAAACCTGAATGTCGCTGCCATCTCCACAACTACCAATATCAGCAACATCTGACGACTGTTCTACATTATCCGAGTTTTTAGCTGGCACAAACAAAACCTACAAATATTTAATTCACATTAACATAAAGTTTAAAAAAAATATATTATATATTACTTGATCTGGGAATATAAAACGACTCGCCAGTCGATTTAGTTTAACTAACTCTGAAGGCGTTGTATCATATCTAGCAGCAATTCCAGTTAAAGTGTCAGATGATTTTACCTTTAAAAAAAAAATTATAAAAAAATTACATTTTCTCATTCAAATTGCAAAATTTAACAAATGTATGCGAAGCAATTAATATTTCAAACATCAGATGTGCAATTATTGACAAGTTTCCCATAATAATTCATGCTAGGTCATTCACCACTGCCTATTTATACAGACAATACACTCAACCGCACTTGAACCGGGAACATAAACTTGAAAAATAATAGAAATTGCCATTTCGTCTAATGGTACCAATAACTATTACACTCCGTCCCCAGAGAAGTTTTTATATTAACTATCATTACCAATATCAATTTAATCATTAATTTTTAATAATAATAATAAAAATTTATAATAAATTTATAAAAATTATTATAAAATAGATAAAACCTATAATCTTTAAACATGAGAAATTCTGCGTATCACAGTAAGTCAGATTCGAAGAAATAAAAATGTTTAAATTAAATTCCTTTTCCTTTTCCTGAATAAAAAAAATTACATCCACACGCAATCAGCGATATCTCGCTTTTGTTTTTTCTTTTTTTTTATGCCTAATGCATTTGAAAATCAGCAAATGAATAACCAAGTGATTATTTTGTCATTTGCGCAACTCTTAAAATATATTTATAGTAATTCCAGCGCATTAATATCAAATTTGACTACTTAACAACCTTTTACTTTTAATCAGCCCCATCCATTATTAATTTAAGTGCACGTAATTAAATTTAATACAATTTCATAATAATTAAATTTTCTCAAATTGAAAAAAATATTAAGTTTTTACAAGAAATTGTATCTGCATTTGAGAAATTGGATAAGATAATCTCGGATGGTTGCGCCGCATTGCCTTTTAAGATCAGACGAGAACTCTTAGCCAAATTGAATTCTACTCCAAAATGACCACGCTAATTAAGAAACTCAAGGAGCAAAGTAGAAGCAATTAGTTGCAAGTTTTTATTAGTTAAATCCAACTTTTTATACTAAAAACTTGCAAAAAAAATGTATATAAAAAAATTATTATATTAATGTGAAAATGTGAAAACAAATCCTCAGTAATTAATCTGAAGTAGGAAATGAATTTTTCATCTTCACTAGATCCAATTCTGACTTCATCAGTAATTTGTTCTAAGCACTGATCTATGGGGAATATTTTGTTTTCGTCTCAAGATACCAATATACGTAACACGTGTGTGTTTGTTGCCTGCTTTTCCTTTTTAAGTCTAATTAAAGGTAGCAGCTAACATAAACTCCATTTTCTCCTTTGACAAATTTCTCTCATTAAATTAATTTCGGTAACACTATCAGCTTGAAAACTTGTCTCGAACAACAATGACAATGAATTAATGAATGTCGAGTGTATGAATTCATCCGATGAAAGAATAAAAATCAAAATGAAAAATGGCGTTAACTTATTTCAATTTTGTATTATTAATAAATTATGGAAATTTAAGTATCTGTTGGTTCATTAAATCAACATAGAAATCACATTCAAAACTTCCTTAATGAATATTTACAGTTATACATAGCGTATGTTTATTGACAAATGATGTAATCAGTTGAAAGAAAAGCGAATGTTGAATTTAGTTGTTGACAAACTCAAATTGAAATTAAAATAATTGTTTGAAGTTCGGGATTTTAATTAATTACAAATTGAATATATGAATTTGGAGGTGACCTTAACAACAATAGAAAAAAAATACATGAAAAAATGTTGTCCTCGTTCCATTTAAGGTGATTTCAAGTAATTACTACAAATATAGTAATAACATACATTTGTAGCCAATGCGTTATTAATCCCAACTGTAATTTATTTCAATTTTATTTTCTAGGAAAGAATTTCGCTTTAAAAAAAATTGTTTTTCCTTTCAAATTTTCTCAGTAATGAGATAAAACCGAAAGATTCATTCAACCAACTTGAAATTTATGTGGTCACAGGTGTCCTCGTACCAACTTTTATTGATTTTTCTTCTATATTTTTTTTTTACTGCTAATAATCATTTCCTTGCCTAAATTGAAACAAACGCAGACCATTTATTCAAAGCTAAAAAAATAAATATATAAATTCCAATATCAAATGATTTATGAAATAGTTATTAATTATTTATTATTACTTGTTTGATATCAACTAAACCCCTTCTAACCCTAACATGATCTCTATCAACCAGGATATAACTATTTTCCCAACTCACTGACCTCATTTTTTAAGCAATGCAATTAAAATGCTGAAAACCTATTTAATACTTCCTCATGCAATTTAAACCGATCGAAAGTCAATTGTACTCAAAATGTATTTTTGGTGTTGTTAAATTTAAATATTTTAAAAATCCAAATCCAGTTTATTTGCAATAAAATAATAAAATATGAATTTTGGATTAATTATTTATAAACCGATTAAATTTTCATCTTTAACTAAAGATTATTGTCATCAATTTCCATTATAATAGACTCACTGTGTATGTGATAGTTCCACTCGGTTGTGTCATGGTTCGAGTCACCTGCTTCCTGTCCCTTTTCTCATCTTCTTCATGCTTGCATGACTCTGAATAAAAAATTTTTAAAAAAATGTATTAGGAAAAAAATTATAATTACTGTTTAATATATAAAATTGTTGCATTGAAAATTCTTGAACATGAAATGTCATCTTTTAGTACGTGATTAGAAAAAAATGGAGACGAAAGAGTTACGTGTTTTAAATTCAAAATGAGTTTCAATTCTCTTTTAACTTGTAAATGAAAGAGAAAAGTTGCAGACAAAGTTATCAGCGAGTTGAATACGCCACTCAAAAACTGGCATTGGATTCTATGCTTAGATCACGTTACAAATCGTAATAAACTCGACTAAATTCAATTTCAAACATGAAAATGTTCCCACTCATTTTAATAATCAAATTTCGATTTTCAATTTTCAAAAAAACCTTGAAAATTATTAACATAATAAATATGAAATTTAAAAACCTCTTTTTACGTAATAAAAAAATAAAAATATAAAATAATTTTTTTTTTATAAAAAGGCAGCTTGAAAATGAAGTGATCTCGTGTTAAAAAGCTTGAGAAAGCTTTAATAATTCGCTCGTTTGCTTATCCCTAAGGGCCGTGAAAAGGTTGATGGCCATGACTGCAGAATGGATTCTCGAACACTTCAATGTCAGCTGCACAAGTCAGCAAAATGCACACAGTGCTCATTTTGATTGGCTCGTGGCCAATTTTCAAGCTCTTCTTCCCCTTATTCTTCAATCCACTACAATTCAAGCGTAGATGACACTCGCAAACAGATTCATATAATTGTGAACGAATGTTTCTACTTGTTTTGCGGTTAATTTGCTACTTGCGATGGAAATTATAGCGATTAAATAACGAATCAAATTATACTTTCATTATATTAATTAATACCGTAACTCACTTACCAAATAAATTTCGTAAAACTGTTGAAAAAGAGTTAAATGCGGTAAACCTTTTAGATGAGCAAAGTAGAATAATGCAAGCCACCAAAACAGGCACCAACTGTCACATGTGGTTATGATATTAAAGCAACTGTTTCACATCAGATGCTCTCTGACACTGCCATAATTAATATTTTCATGTGTCTTGTTTTCTCCAACATATGGACAGAAAAACAATGTTAAAATTTTCCAGCAGATGAGTCCATTACTAAAATGAGGCAATTTACTCTTTTCTAATTCCTTTTAAACAAAAAGAAATGGAAACTGATCATTTAAAAAAAATAATATTAAAGTTCTCATGTAATATTCAAGAATAGTGAAGGTTGAAGCTTCAAAATCTCAAAAAATTACATTATTTTGGTGAGAGTGTGCACCTGTCTTTGTGTGTGTGAAATGTCTTTAGGTATATCACTTTGCTCGAAAATGTTTTGGGCACTCAGGAAATTCAATTCCCTTGGATCTAAGACATTGTATATTTATAAATGATGACTAAAGTAGTTGCGTAAGAGTGTGAATGATCATTTTTCAATTTTTTTTTGATCATAAATATTCATTGATTTTTTTTTCTCCAAAATCTTTTGTTATAATTTCGATTTCTTGAAATATTTATGGTTAAATATTTTAATTTTAACATTACGTAAAGCTAAAAGCCATACTCGAGACTGCATCAATTTATTTGCCGTCACCTTACGGTACTGGCTATTGATTTGCTAAGAAATAAAAAAAATAAAAAAATTGGTTTGGTATAAAAATCGATAACGCGTTTGCACCTGCACAAACACATGAAAAGCGAAAGAAAAACATCTAATAAGAGAAAACGTTTCAAATTGCACAACGTGGTTAAACAATGGTATATTATTTATGATTTTAAATTTCTGCTGAATTGCTACACGTTTAATCGTGCAAAATAAGATGCCAAAACAATTTTAGAAACTAATGGTAGAAAGTGGTAGAAAAAAATGCAGATAAAGCAAGGATATCTTAAATTGTTTACTTTTCTCTTTAAAAGCCATTTGCCAACTCGTTGAAAAAAAAAACTCTTAGCAAATATTTCTTTATACATCAAGAAAATGCGGTTCCAGAAAGAGAAAAAAAAATTACTTTGTGCCTGAATCAGTCGAGTAGCAACGTTAAATAAATTTCTTTTAAAATTGTTTTTGATAGCTGCAAAAACTGAACTGAATGGGAGTCTATTCTTGGTAAAAGCCATGTTTTGATTTCATAGAAAACATTTATTAAAAAATTTATATTCGAATAAATTCTTTAAAAAATTTTCAAAAAAATATTTTCAAAAAAATATTTATTGCTCAAATTGGTCAAATTTCTCAGGAATAAAAATTCGCGTTTTAAATTTCATTGCACCTAAAACCAGGTGGCAACTCGTTTAATGTTGTTGGTAAGTGTTGTTAGAGACAGTTATAAAACTTTTAAGATAAACCAACAACATAAAAATGAAAATTTTCATCTTTTTTATTTTTAAATTATTTGCTCGGGTCACTGAGTTTAAAGTCTCAGCATCAATATGAATAAAATAACACTCATTAAAATTTTACTACAGCATAAAAACAATGCAACTACTATTTTATTTACCTTTACGAGTAAAGTTTCAATAACAAACCAAAACATTAGTTGAAAAAAATCATCATTTCTTACCAAAATTAAATTCATATAAGTTGGTAATTATCATTTTAACAGTTGTTTGTAACTTTAAATGATAAATAAAAGTAAAATAATCAAATCTAAAATAATATGTCGATAAAAATATTATATCAGACAAGATTAGTTTGTTTAAATTTCATTATTTTCAGTTATTATAGATACCATTATCAAAAAGATAAAAAAATAGTCTTATTTTAAAAATTATGTTACAATATGTAACGCGCAATTTGATATTAATTGATTATCAGTTTAATTGTTTACCTGTAGCCGATTTTAAAATCAGCTTAGCACGAAGCTTTGGGTCAGTTGGTAAATGAATCAATTCTTCGCCCGTTTGTGTATTCATCGTATTCCAATCAAAGGCAGAATTACTGAATCCATGACCATCAACAGATTTTATTTTACTCCTAAAAACCAATAAAAATTTATTTATTTTCATTTAATTATTAATATTTACAAACCCTGTTGGGATGACGTAAGATTTACTGTTTTTACTACCGCTTGACACTTGTCCACCTTTCTTCCTCCTTAAAAAAAAAAAAATTTTAAATCTCACAATTAAATTTTACGATTTAATCCTGGTATTTGTTTTATAAAAATATATTGATAATAAAAGTTTGAATAAATTATAGTAAGGAAATAATTAAACAGTTGACTTCAAACTACACTTTTAACGCAATTATCCAATTCTAACTTTTTTTTTTCATTAAATAAACTGACGCAGAGCAGATGTGCCTAATGCATACTTAACCTTAACATTTACTGCCATATAATTAATGATTTTCAATTACGTAAAGTCGCCTATTTAAATAAGTCGTGTCCTAAAAGACCATTCTGTATCTTCAACAAAATATTAAAAACTTACAGGAAAATTGTGAAAAACTCCTTCATGATGTCCCTCAGCGCTTTCAGAGACACGTCTCGAACTACGACGTTACAATCATTATAAATGTAGATATCTCTCGAAGGATAAATTTGACATCTAATCAAATCTCGGACTATGAACTCTGAATATTCTGATATTACCAACCTTTGACCTTAAACACGAATCCGAGATATTGCATTACAGAGAAAAATGTATAGAAATACATTCAAATATTAAAAAAAAAAAAAAATTTTGATAAAATTATCTATGAATAAGTTTTTTTCTCACAGTTGTCTCGGAATAGTGATCATAACCTTGATTTAATGTCAGTGCATAATAAAATAGGAAGGATATGGGAGTGATAATGGTTGGGTTTAGTTATTGCTTACATCAATTATCAATTATGTCCTGAATTATATAACCATTCCAAATATTCTCAGGATTCGCCCTAAATCCTTTTGGGCTTTGTTGTCCTCCAAAATACAGAATAATTGGTCATAAACAAGATTCTTCCGTTGTTTGCGTTTTTGAATTTCATATCCTGAGTCCAGGGCCTTAAGCATCTGTTTAGCCCTTAACAAATACATTAGGTCCCTTTACATGTTTTAAGTAAACTATAAAAAGACTAGTAAGTACTCATAGATGGCACCGAAATTGTTGAGGCCCTGCATTTACATACTGCTTTGATTTAAGAGAAGATGGGCTTGTTGAACTCTAAATAAAAATAGCTTTTATGTTGGTAATAGCAGTCGTTTATGTATTTTTCTTTTAGGGAAATTCGATCAATGCTGATATGATAAAATTAATGTTTTGACTATAAAATCTAAATTTTTTTCTATTTTAATTACAAAAAAAATTTTACGATTTTCTTAAAATGTGAAGCATATCATTTGTTGAAATCTGGTTTTACGTAGTCTACTTTTATTATGGTTTTGATATCTATGCAAAAAGTAATATAAAAAGTAATGAAAATTTTTAAAAATTAGTATCACTTTAAAAGTAAAAATGAGATTTAAAGTTTCACTTCATAAAATCCATATACTCAACAAAAAAAAAAAAATAAAGAAAAACTTGAATTACAGCATTTTTACCCGTTGAAAAAGTAATGCAATTTGTCCTAAATACCAGTACTAAAAACAAGGCTAACCAAAACATAAAAACACATAGAAAAAAACCTAAGATATAATTTAAAAAAACATAAATCAAATAGGTCATATCTTATCATTACACAATCCACAGATCTTTTACAATAACAAAAAAAATTTTTTAAATCAAAAAAATTCTTTACTACCAAAATACCACTTTAAAATTATTGAAATTCACATTTCAGCTCCCCATTATCATGACCAAGCCATCTGGATGCAATCACAAAGAAATTAATAAACAAATGCAAACCCATCCAACCATGAAAATTGCAAATTTAACCTAAAATCATACGAGAAACCTGTAATTTTCCACATATAAGGAATTTTCCATAACATTAAAATAAACTCATTTGATAAAAATAATAATTAAAAAAATTATTTACCTGAATTTATTCCACAATTTACTAACCCCATTCTTAGGTCTTGCCGATGTTAGTACCAAATGACGAGTCATCGGTGTAACTGCGGGAGCAGTTGTTGTTTCAGCCATAATTGCCGGTTCTGGTGTTACTATAGTTATCCCAACAGTTGCCATTTTCACTTTCCTCTTATACCAATAATTAACTAATTAATTTTCAGTAGTTTTCCACGTAAAATGACTCATTTTGTAAAAAAATTCCACAAAACTTTCATATTTATATTTCGACCAATCACAAATACTAATATCCATTGTTCCACTAGTAAATCCAATGTAAATAAAACACAAGCTTTAAACCGTCAGTTAAATGCAGGTTTCACTGGTGCAATGTAAAAAAATGTGCGCTTCTTATGTTATTTGTTGCAGTCGCAGCAGACGAGTTCTCCTGAGGTCAGATAGTTCTTGAGCGACGTGAAAACGAGGCTCTGACTAAAATTGAAATTCTAACCTGAGGGAACAAAAATGCAAACGGCACAAGCAACAGACCAAGACCTCAAATTGAAGTAATGTCCTTTTGACCAGGACATGTGCGAGCAGGGATGGTTAACTTTTCATTTTACATTCTTTACATAACTTATATTTGTGTTCCAAATGGAGTTCAATAGCTAATTTTTTTCTATTTTCAATCCAATTTCAAAATTCAAATTTATCAATTTTCGTAATTAACATAATTTAAATATTAAATCATATTTCTTATCAAATACATTAACTAAAATATTAATCACTGATTAGATTTCTAATAAATGAGCGGAAGATTCGAATAAAATAAAATTTAAAAAAAATTTAATTTATCCAAATTTTCTGAATTTTAAATTTTTTTCAGTTTCAAGTTAAATTTTAATTTTATTTCCCACGCATAGTTAACGAAATACATTAAAATATAAAAAAATTGTCAAAATTTCGTGTATCAAATCTGAAAAGTTTAGATTTTCCTTAAATCCGTTTTCATTTTCCTTTTTTGGTAATGAAAACATTTTACTAATTCATTTGATTCGCGAAATCATTGCAACTGATGATGATAATAACGATGCCAAGGTCAGAGCGAATTTTCTGATTATATCTAATGACAGCTGTAGTTTCAATATAAATTATTAGCGAGGTATTGTTTTACTTTTTATTATTATTTAAAAATATTTTGGGTATTGCAAACCCTAAATTAACCTCTTATTGCAATAATACCATTTTTAAACCAGAGTAAAATATTAATTAATTCAGATATTGCGAAAATCGATACTTATAAAGATAAAATTTTAGAAGTTTTAAACCATTAAAAATAGTTTTTAATTGTTTCATTGTAATTGAAATGAAATTGAAACGCATTTCCGCTTTAAAGTAATTTTTAAAGAGAAATCCTTTCATAAATAGAAAAATGTCGTCGTTAAAAATGTTAATTTGCGAATTAAATTGCATCAAAAGTTAGGCGTCGAGTTTATAAATTATAAATTACAATTCACGAAACTTTTCAAACAGAACAAAAATCCCTTTCAACTCGAGTGAAATTATAAAACGATGAGTGACTCAATGAATTCCAACGTTTCCATCTCTAAACTGAAATGTCCTATTGCCATAAAAGTGAGGAAATAAAATGAAAGAACGAATCGACCAATTCAATTCATTTCTACTCGTCTAACTACAACTTACACAAATTAAACCGAAATAAAACGTTAATTAATTTCCAAATTCTAACTTTATATTTCTACAGTCTATGTAGGTTAACGAGCACATAAGAAAACTAAATATAACAACTCTTCATAAACCCAATTTCAAATGCTAATAAAAGTTAATTAATGTATAATTACGAAATATAAAAATTAAAATTAACATTTTTTAATTGTGTTTATTCTTTAATTAAAAGAAAAAATATTAAAATTGAGGAAAAAATAAATATTTCTTGTTGAATCACAAAACAATGTAATTTTTAATCAGATTGAGAATCCTCAAGGTACTTGAATAAAAACAAATTTCTATTATTCATTATCAATTGATGGTAAATTCCCCCATTAAAAATTAAAAAAATTCCAAGCCGAACCTAAATAACATGGAGGAGTCATAACATACTTATATATATATCCATTAAAGCCAAATAATTAAAGTTTTCTAATAATAATTAGCAATGCGCCCTCGTGTTGCTGGCACAGGTGGCTTAATGATTAGTGAGCTCGCTTCTCAGATATGGATTCGAAGCACAAGTAAGCGTATCGCTGCTTCAGAAAGGAATTAAAGTACATGGTTGATTATTATTTCAAGTTAAAGACTCCCAGAATAGCAAAATTTCCAGAAGAAGGTATCATCCCTTAGCGTCGATAGTTAGGCAAAGAATCAGATAAGGCCTGTTGCATAATACATATAGACCGCCCCAAAATGTTAAATTGTTTATCACAAACGCTATAGTCTAACACAACAGCCAACAAATTAATAACAAAAAAATATATTTTTTGGTTTCCTTATCTATGTCTTACCGTAGTTACCCTAAGCTTCTAGACCATATCATCCCATTGGTTACATGTTTAGTAAAATATATTTAATAATTACATTTTTAACATTTCTAACAATTTATATTTTAAAACTGAATAATATTAGTTAACTGACAGTTTTGATGAATTGTACTTTTGTATATTTGAAAATAATTCATTATTTTCATTTCCGTTGGCCAAACACATGACATTAAGGCATAAATTTAACTTCATTTTAATTTTGTCAACATTTCACTGACAACTTAATCTTTAAGTTGTTTTGAAATAAGATTTTAAAAATCTCAAGACTTAATATTAAAAAAAAAAATCAAAATAAAAGTAATTCAACTCGCCTGTACCCATATCCATGAACAGCGGCGTAGAGTGGATTCAACGCTAAATGTGGCGATTCTTCGGGCGTCTCGGATAAAGAACGCAACTCCATGGACACCGCCACCTACGAGGGGCACCATAGCAATCAAATCCAATAACTAACCGTTAAAGTCAGAAGATAAAGCAGAGTAGATAAAGTAGATTTAGAATATATAAACACATAGCGAAAACACTATTTTATAATAGAAGTGAATGCAATAATTTGCTGACGACAAACTGAGGACAAATCATTAATTTACATTAATTTCTAATTATTAAATTTTCATTTATTTTACTATTAAACACCATTAAATAGTCAGGCAAAATCTCTCCTCTGGAAAAAAAATGTTAATTTATTCTAAAAAAAAAAAAAACTTCAAATAATTTATTTAAAATACAAATCTTAAACAAGAAAATGTCATTCGACAACTGACCAAGTTTATATGAAAAAGGTATTATTTGCAGCTGTAACATTCCAAACAATAATTACGTAATTTCAGTGGAAAATAGAATCATGTTGGCCACCTGTCGACTCACTAATGTAAGCAACTCGCAATTGAAAACGCAACTTTAAACAATCCTGCAAAACAAACACTTTTTTCACGGTATAATTTCATCAATTCAAAACTCCCTTTAAATTTTATCGCATCGCTTTAAAACAACAATAAAAGAGTGTGTGAAACAACATCGAATCTCTCACGCAACTACACTCTAGTCAATTGCTAAAATACTGTTTTTTCCACTACACGAATCAAATCAATTCGTTAGCCGTTAATTGTAGTTTCAAGATTGATTTTAGTTATTTACTATAATAAATAGAGCCATGTAACGTGTAATAAAATTCCCAATCAATTTTTGTTATCCGCCCATTCATATACAATCTAATGGAGATATTTTTTTTGATACCAAAGAATTACGTTATTCGGGTGATTCAACCCTGTTGGGCAAGAGCAAGAACTCTAACTTAGGATTTATGGCGGATTAAAGCGGATCACGTCCCTGGTTTCCCATGATACATTGCTTTGATCCACCCTATTTTTTTTTTAAAGTCGATAGGGTTCTTAGCTAAGTCTAGACCGGGGCTTCACCTTAGGGAATTGTGAAATGTTTTGAAAAAACAAATCACTCATTTTAAGTCATATGAAAAGATTTTTCGTTTGGAAAATGTATCGAATGCAGCTTTTACAGGTAAATCCAATCAATCATAGTTTAAAAAAAATTCATATTAATAATTTATCTTTACAAAGTGTCTGTAAAAGAGGGAAATAAAAAGATATTAAAATTATATAAATGACATTTTTTCTATTATTTTCAATAGTCGCATCAGTCATTTGATTTATTTAATCTGTTTCGGAAATAATAAAAATATCCTTATTAATTGTTTTAATAAAAAAGAAATTGTTTTATAAAAACATAAAAAAGCTGATGTTTTTTTAATCCATGTTACTAAAGATTTGAAAGAAAATATCTAAATTTTCTTCAGTTACTTCATTCCCAGAGAGTGAATGCATAAATGTAAATATTTTACATATTTCAAATATAAATGTATTTCAAATACCTTTAGAAATGTGGATCTAAAATAGAAAGTGACTATTTTAAAGATTTAAAGTACTTTTGAAATGCAAATATAAATATTTTATTTTAAAAAAAAATCAGCATTTTTATATAAAATGGTTTTTTCTTTATTAGTACTACTTTGGTTAGTTTTTCCCATTTATAAAAAAATTCCCATTTTTCAAATTTGAATAAAATCTTATGTACTATTTAAAATCTTCTAAATCTAAGATTTTTTCTTGTTTCACTATTCAAAATAGCCAGGGGATGATGCAGTTTAATATTTATTAAAAGTAATAAAGCTTTAAAACTCGTGTTCTCATGATATTTATATCCCAAGGAAGTAATTTGTAGCCATTATTAATATTTAAAAAAAATTAAAATTTTAAATTCTTGTGTCATGGTTCCAAATGCAAATTACTTTTATTTTAAAGGGCATTGGTGTTTAAAATAAATTCTTGCAAATGCAACATACAAAGATTTATAGTACATGTATATAATATATGTAGTCTACTGAAAAGCATAAAATTACATTAGGATCTGTTTAATGTCAAAAGTAATTATTTACTGTGAAAAAAAAACACAAACTCAACTCCAATTTT
>JAQFZU010000516.1:0-24257 GCA_034696185.1 Henia vesuviana | reverse complement strand
GATTTGAAATGCCCTAATCATCAATGATTATTTCAAAGAATTTAGCAAAGGCTGTAAGTACAATCAGAATTTAAAATGTCGTTTGTGTTTTAATTGAGTTTTAATTTTATTCAAACATTTCTATACGAAAAAAACTTGGAGTTCAACTAAAATTTGAATGAAACTCGTTTCCATACCACTCTAATTTGAGGGAAAACAAAGGGCATCATTAATTTTCATATCAGTTTCATGCAGCTATTGATTTACTTAGGTTAAATTCCTGATGAAGATTTATTTCCATTTTAATAAATTTAGTAGGTTTCAATGGTATTTAATTAAATCTGTATTGGATTTTTAGTTTTAGACGTACTGAATGAAAATGCGTTAAAACGGTTCTCGTCAAGACGTTGAATTGCAGTGAATTGATCGTATGTAATTCAGAAATACAAACTTTTTTCAAACTTTTAATCAGGACAAAAAAAGAAAATGCAAAAACAGAAAGAAAAAAAAAAAATAACATAGAAACATATTTTAACTGTACATTAAATGAAAAAATTCAATAGATATTAATTCTTTTATATAATTCTTCTCTTTTTGGAATAATTTTATTTTCACGTATAAGTTCAGATCTCATCAGCATTGAGCCTCTCACTTTTCTTTGGAAAGAAACAGACTAGAAACGCGTTTTGTACACTTTTCTTTAGACTTCAACAATCAAATTTCTTAGTGTGTGTTTGTCCACTAACACACAGTACTTCATTATTGCTGTTAAACGATTTTCTTCGAATTCCGATCGCGGTAAAACAAGAAAAGAAAACTTGCGAGCCGCTTATCATGCACAAAATTAGTCTTATATTGATGGCAGACTTTTCTCAGTTGCCTAATCGAGCGACGTCACGCTGGTGCAGTTTTACTCGCTGCTGCTCGGCGTCGGGGCCGTCTCGGAGGCGGACGCCGCGTCGGTAGTTGTTATTTGCCATCGAAAGTCAGTGAGTCTGGGCTTCCGTACCCACTCGAACCGTCGTCGTTAACTACTGGCGGTAAATTCTGCGTCTGGCGTTTGATGTGAGCTATACTATTATAGTTGTACGGCATATTTGCAAATACCATCCGTTCTTCATAATCGTATTCGCAAAGTATTTTGTTTTCGCACAGATAAAATCGGTCACCAACGCAGAACCTGTCAAATCACCAATAAAGAATTATTACAACCGTTTTTGCACAGTTTGCTCAAGCCTGAAAAGTTTTCCAGTTTAAGAAGTTTGTATCGAAAGATTTTTCAAATTCTTTCCAAAAACTTAAAGTGAGTTTTTTATCACTGAAAATTGCATAAACATGCGTCATAATCAATTGTGAGACACTTTAAACATTCATTTCATATACATTTGAAGTTTGCTAATTTGGCTCGTCCTTGTTTCTCCTCCGTATTAATATTAATTATATAATGCTCCAATTTATAAAATAAGGTTAAAGATCATCAGTTACTAGTTAATAGTTAATTTACAATTTGTCTATCTTAATACTTTCTCGAACAAATTTTAAACCATCTTCGTCTCTTGAGATTTCACTTTTCATAAAGATCATTCTGTATTTCAGAAACAAATTTAGTAAGAATTTTTTAATATTTAATCCGGTCATTGCATATACTTCGCAAGTTTTGCAGTATCAAATGCTATTTTAATATTGAAAATGTGATAAAGTTTATAAAAAATAAAATTCAAATTAGTCAATCTAAAAATAAATAAAATTCGATATTTAAATACTTGAAATATTTTCATTAACTTCAGGTTTGACTTTAAATCGTTTCCAGATTATAATACTTGAGTTTTCCATAGTAAACACTTAATGTAACTTTCTCACTTTAAAAGTGAATTCTATTCATGCAAAATTTCAAGCAGCTGAATTTTCCAGCGACAATTCCAATTAAAAGCAAACTACAAAAAAACTGTGCAAAATAATGCAAAAATTCTTAAACCTGTAAAACCTTTCATGTAAAACCCAACAAAACCACAGCCCCCAAAATATCTGAAAATCAAACATGCAAATATCCATACCTGTGATTGCACTGTTGACACGCAAAACACTCTAAATGATACACGTTGCCCCGAGCTCGCATAACCATTTCGAATGCTGGTATCATTTTAGAGCAGGCGGAACAATAACCCGTCGTCCCAAACAACCTGTCAATGAATAAAAAAAACATACAAAATGCAAATTAGTTAGTGAACAACTTTGATTTTTATTGAGCTTCAAAAGACTACTAATTTTATTGTTTTCACATCCATTACGCAAGCCCCAACATCTCACAAAAGCCATCGAACGTCTGGGTTTTTGGACCCATAATGTTATTTGTGCAATGGATCTACTCCCAAGTATATTGGCGTTTTTTTTTTAAATTGGTTTTCTAAGAACACAACTTTAATTCAATACTCGAAGTTGCAACAATGGGCTTGAGTGTGCAGTACGAGTTTGCAACTTTAAAAGCCTCAATGTTAGTTTTACTGTTACAAGTTCGTTTGCGGTTGACCACATCGTCAATTTAGTTATTTGCTTTTTCTTATTTTTCTCCATACTGAATAAAGAAGAAAAAAGTTAACGAAATTAAATTATATTGTTTGAATATAAAATTCTTATTATTTACACATAAATAAACTTAAAATTTTTTTAATCCGATAATAGCAATGAGACCAACGGATATCAATACTTAACCGCTTAAAAGTAAACAAACTTCCAAGTCATTGCCATGAGTGACAGCACTTGAGAACGAAACAAAAGAAAATAAACTAAAAAATTATGAAGGAGGATCCGACTTTAAAAGTAAATGTCAAATGACACAAAAATTAAATAAAACGTCTTTTATAATAATATAAAAAAAAAACTGTATCGTATTGTTGAAACCGTAAAAGGTTTTAAAAAATCTTCTTTCTCACTGGGCAATTGTCCAATTCCATTTTGACGTCTATCGGTTTGCTTAGACCCATCCAAATAGGATAATGTCTCCAACCGAAAAAAAAATCATCATCAAGTTTCAGTTCAATTCGACACAATCAGATAGCACATTTTTTCCCCCGAAAAATTGATGATCAAATGGGCTCGATTACACAGATTACGTCTCACGAGAAATTAAGTCAAAGTCTCGTCAAATCAAAAAAGTCGAAACAAAAAAAAAGAAAAAAAATCGTTTACAGTAAAAAGCAACAATAAGCCAATAAAGATTATAGTTAATGTTGAAAGTTAAAAAATATATATATAATAATAAAAAGATGAAACGAGAGTAAAAAGAAATGTCCGTCGAAGCGAACTGAATATTGGCAGATGCCAAACAAGATGATCGTCCAACTATTTTTTTTTGCTTCTCTTTCTTGCTTCAATTATCCTTGGGGAAGAGGCAGCCATATTTCATGGCTCAATTTGATGTAATTCCACCACCAAATGGCCTCTCTCTCAGTTGCTGATACAATCACGGAATATAATTGGATGGCGACTTGGAAACTCTTAAATGCCCTCCGATGAATTGTTTGCCCTCGCCTGACTGACAGGCCGGGAGAAGATGGGAAAAGCAAACGCACGCGCCACCGCCATTTTTAACAAGTGCACTCAGACATCCAATGGGCATTTGGGGATTTGGGCCGGCGCAGCGACAACCCCAGCACCAGTCCCTGCACCGACTCACTCCGGCGCTAGCGTTAGTGCCAGTGCCAGCCGACCGCGCGTGTCATTACGATCGATGATAAGGCGAACGGCAATGCATGATGGGAAACGGCAAAGATTGCAAAAAGGGAATTGGGAAAAGGCCGGTTTGGCAAAGGCGAAGTGTCCAGAGACTAAACATAAATATAAAAATAAAATAAAATGAAAATGTTCGAAACTGCGAAAAATATCGAGCAAAGTGATAAATCCCGTCTTCTTAGTACCGATGATCCGTCACCCGGTGGCGCTCGTCATCGAGGACCCTCGTATATTATGGCGGTAAAATCGAAACCGAAGCGAGATCGACTTAACTCTTTTTTTATTTAATATGTTTTTATTTAATACTTTAAGTCGATACTTCGACTTTAATTCTCGTCAATGACATTAAAGTGAAAAGAGAAAATCAATTTTATACTCGATATACTATAATTGGATTCAATTTGCTGCAATCACCAATAGAAAGGGACGAGAAGACGTAACACGGACCGATTATCGACCTCTTTGCGCATCACCAAACCCATCACATCCAATGCAATTTCGATAGAGATGACAATTTCATTGCGTTTATACCCACGAGCAGCGTGTTAAACAACGAACTCAATTATACAAAAATAATTAGACAATTTTTCGAAAATGTCATAAACATTATTAAGTTTAACAAGTTTCGCTTTACTCGCAAATTAAACATGTTAAATTAGGCTTAACGTGAAAAACAGTCTAGGCTGGTTAATTAGCCTCGTATTTTTTTCCTTCCCCCACCAGCCTCAAGGGCTCGTATAAAAGCCGAGAGTGAAAAATAAAGCAGAAAAAAGAGCGAATAAAAAACTTCCCTCGGGTTTACGAGTCCTTAAAACGAGGTTCACTTCCGCTTTAAATTCCAAATTCGTAAAAATGAGGGTCCAACAGGTGAGTTGGGGTTAAACTGCATCCACCAATCACCGAAGAATAAGTTTGGGCGCCCGAAGAGGGATGATCCGGGGCTGGGGAAATGCTCGAAACAAATCCCCACAGACCTTTTCGTTCCCACTCGGTCCTCACGACACTAAATTTTTTTCACCCTTTTCCCGCTGGGGGGCGCTTTTCTACGGGAGAACGATCTCCCCCGTCGGTGTTTTCCGAGACAGACGACTTGCTCGACCCATTTATTGTAACAACAGCATGACAATGAAGTGGGTGAGGGAGTCGGGGTTTAAAAAAAAAAAGGTTTTGACAAAGGAAAAAAACAGATAAAAAAACGCTCGACATTTGCTCATGTCACAATTGGCAAGGGGAAAAAAACGTTTATAAAATTTTTATTGTAATTTTCGAAAATTATAAAATTATTATAAAAATTAAAAAAAAATTAATTTCCACTCATTAAAATTGAAACGAGACATTTCTTTAATCAATTATTCATTTTCGAATGAAATGAAGCATTTTTTGAAAACTAGAAAATTAATTTTTTTTAAATGAAAAGGAAAAAGAATGTCTCGATGTCATAATGGGAATATTTTTGGGTCAAATCCAAAATATTGAATAAAGAAAAAAAAAAATCAATTTCAAAGTTGAAAAATTTTGGAATTTTTTCGCGATCGAATTAAATGGGAAAAAATGAAAATGTTATTTTTCTCTGAAAAGTTACCTGAGATAGTCCCTTTTGCAAAGGATGAGGTTAGCTTTGGTGAAGAGTGTCGAACCGACTTCTCCGAGTCGGCAATCACAGCACGCACACTTGAGACAGTCCTCGTGCCAAAAGAGATCTAATGCTTTTAGCATGTACCGGTCACCGATCTTTTTCTTGCAACCGGCGCATTCGTGTTGCGATCCACTACCGGGCGAACTACTCGGTTTCTGTGTTTCAGGTTTAACGTCCATTGTCATGGCTGCTGTAAACAATAAAAATTAATAAATAAAATTACATTAAACCAATTACGTATTTTAATATTAAAAAAAAAAATTAATTTTGTAATATTTTAATAAAAATTAATCTGAAATTAAATAAATTTTTAAAAAATTGGATAAAAATTTTTTTTCTCGGAAAATTCCATTAAAAAATGCTATGCGACTTAATAATAAACTTAAGTTATTAAAAAAATTGAAAGGAAAAAAAAAAAAAAATGGTGGGCGCTCAAAGGCAAGACGAACGGCGCGCAAGAAATATACGGATGAAGCGTCGTCCGTCCAAATTGATCAAGTCAAATTGATGAAGAGGGAAGAGGCACGAGGCTATTTTGCTTGCTACGAGACTGCAGGCAAATTGGCCATCAGGCCCGTTAAAATTGGCTGCTCGATTCGGGTTAGCCGCTCCGACCGAACAAAAGCACTTCATAACGTCCAATAGCGGGCATATTTGTTTTCATTTGTTCCTCGCACGCGTGTTTGATTGTTGGCAAACTCGCTCGCTTCTCGTCGGTCCCGATCGATTGTTGAGGAGAAGAAAAGAAAAGGGATGAGCAGCCGAAGGGAAAATGCGCGCCACGGATTCGACAACTGCATCCCATCCACCTCACCCGTCTCCGTCGTTCAATTTTCAAAAGTTTACGCGCAAACCGCCAGTCGGCGCAACCGACAGATGATCGGTGTGCACCGACTTCATTAAACTACGAGAGGGATCCACAAACAGATCAAAGATGGCTCCTCAAACACGACGACGCCCACAGTACAAACAAACTAACACATTTTTTACGATCGGATAAAAAGAGGCGACGAATTGATCGATTCCGTTTGCAAATAATGTTGTTATTGTTATAATTAAAGTTAGTTTTTAAGTGTGGTCGATATCGAGCGAGTTTGTTTTAACTTACTTGCTTAAACAATAAAATTGAAAACTTTTCTCTGGGCAATAACGATGCCGACACGGCTTTCGGAAAAGCACTTAACCAAGTAAATTACAAACCAAATACTTTTAAAATTATACTTGTTTACACGGAATATGTTTAAAGCTACAAGTTGAGTTGAAAGAGCAAACCATTAAGAACTGCAACTTCAACTCACTGGGGACCCACAATAATTTCAAATCACAGATTAGGGTTGACGTCGTTGCTAAATAAGTCTGATAACGAGGCTAATTAAAATTAAAAATAAAATTTCATCAAAAATTTCATTTTAAAGTTCAGCTCTTCCGCTCGTTAGAAATTTAATGCAAAAAAATTACATTTAAAATTTCCATCGACAACAAATGTCTTTGGCTTTACGAACCCGCGGTAACTAATCAAAACTAAGTAAAAGAAATTTTTTTTTTTTTTAAATTAAAATTAAAAATACAAAAGAAAAGAAAAAAGTGTTGAAAAATTAATTATCTTTTGGCATTGGGTCATCGCGAGACACGATACAGAAACGGATGCGAACTTCATCTCGCGTTGGACATTTGATCCTCGAGCGATGACGGCGCCCCGGGTTGTCGACCAGAAGGGGAATTAAAACCTCACAATGGAGATGACCACACAAAGAAGTGGTGAGAGACGGCGAGCGACTTGATTGACATTCGCATCCCCACATCCCCAGCGAGTAAAGCGCCTTCTGATATGATATCCGTCGGCCGTGGACACAGAGGCCTCGCGCTCTTAGAGGGTCCAGCAAAGGCCCTTCATTTCCTGGTGGCCGCCGCAGGAAGGCGCCTCATTTCCGGTGGCGCCTTTAATTTCGCCCGCAAACAAGTGACGACTGGTGGAGTGTGGAGGAGGAGGTCACACGATCCCACACTCGACAACAATCCACGTTCCAAATTAAGAAATGTCCCAACTGGAACCAGGTAATTAAACTCACCTACCAACCGGAAATGAGCCACCTCGACTAAAAAAAAAAAAAAATGCCGCCATTTTTTTCCCCAATTTTTTTCTCCCCAACACAAATACAAGCCATACACAGCCATGTGGAAGGAAAATTGCGGATGACTGTAAATAACGTTTTCGTTACAAGAAACGATGGGAAACTGACACTTCGTAGTATCGAGGTTATCTTAACAAGCGCATTTCCACGCCCGGAAATGACAAAAATCAGGTTCTCTCTACACCCGGAGAGAGTCGCTCGTTTTCTGGTGGGGGATACGCGGGGGAGGGGAGGCGGCAGTTAATTTGCTGCCGAATTAGAAGAACAAGACGTTGGCAACCTTCGTTTTCGTAGCGAAAGATAAAAGGAGAAAATTATCCGAGCGGACTCATCGGTTCCATGTGTCGGTGGTAGTTCCCGCAGGCCTACCAATCACACCAAGTCGTCGACAACCACCACCATGCGACTCTCATCTCCACTACATTTTCTTGTTTCCTTTTTTCTATTTTTTTCCTATCTTCGTCAAAACGACGTCTCATTTTTCGCTATCCCGAGGCGAAATTTCAAGTTAGTGCATGTACATTTAAAAAGAGAAAAAAAAATATATCAACAAGCAATGGTCCGGTGATGATAATAACGATGTGTCCCGGAAGCGCGAAATAAACGATTTTCAAGTAGACTACGTGTTAATGGCATCGAGGGGCTTAATAAGTGCAATAGAAAAATTATTGCATTTACTTTTATTAGTTTATTGAGAATTTTACATTAAAATGTGAATTTTTTTTAAATAAAAATTCTAGCAAAATCTCGATGACCGAATTCAATTTCATTTTTTTTTATAAGAACAAAATGTTAGCAATTGACACCTGTGGGTGACGATGACGTCACGCACACAGGTGGAGTTGATGTAGGTAATGTCCACTGGGAAATAAGGAATAATCGGAACTCACAAAGCAATTTGTTGAAAAAAAATATTTTTCTTTGCGAATTTAATGTTATTTGAACTGCGACGAAGAAATACGATAGCAAATAGAAATATTATCGAAACAATCGGATTAAAATTACAGTCTCAAATTGTAATAACAATAATTTCTATTGTTTAAATGATCCGATGCGGTACCGTTGCTGAATATTTTTTTAAATTTAAAAAAAAAAAACTATTTTCTAGTAAATACAAATTTAAATTTTAAAAAATAAAAAATTTGCTCAATTCAAACATCACAAATAAGAAAATCGTTAAAAAAAAAATAAAAAAAAAATTTTTAAAAATCGTTTCGTAACATTAAAAAAAGAAAAAAAAATTCCACTTTTCTTTTAATAAATTCGAACGAAAAATATTCGTTATTGATAATACAAGAATGGTTCGCTTCAGCTTTTCACACTTTGAGCGAAACGTTATTCCCCCTTCAATACGCGCACTTAACATTATTCAATAAAAGTATGACACCAGCGTTTCCCCATTTCCAAAATTTGCTACATTCCATCAATTTACAAACTGTCAAATCAAGCACGAATCCCTCCCCCTCCTTTGCCCCACCAAAGCCCCTACACACTTGAAATCAATACGAATCAACAACTTTCCTTCATTACACCCAACTCAATTACATCACATTTACTCTCCCGACCAACCACCAGCAAAAAAAAAAAAAAAAAAATCTAAATCAATAAAATTTTTTTAAAAAATATAAAAAATAAATTTTCCCCACACCGAAAGCAGAAACAGTGACAAAAGCGCTCCACCTCATCTCGTGCGCGAGACCTGGAGGCGAAATTGATGAAATTAAATCCTAGCGCGTGTGCTGATTTCCGTGGTTGAATGGCATCCCGATTCATCCGGGTAATTACAAGACACCCCGTCATCCCCACCCCCACCCGTAACTGCATTTAATCGAACGACGCCTACTGGGGAATTTTTTTTTTAACTATATCTACGGACACTTACATTCGTCTGGCATGAGTAACGTTGGTTTTTCTTGCATCTTCTTCATTTGTAAGCGATGCGAACGGTGTGGGTAAAAGAGGGAAAAAGCACACACACACTGCTGACAAATCGGATAGCGATTGTTGATTAATTTCCGGTTCCGTTAACCGCACGCAATTCGGCTGCAACGTGCTGTAAAAATCAAATAAAATGAAATTAGTTCAATTTGCCAGCAAAGCACAACCTTTTCCGCAGCTCGGCTCACCTGGGGGCGATGAGAAGCGAGACATTGTGAGAAAGAATAAATTTGTTTTTTTTTTTTTTACTTTTATTATTAATTTAAAAAAATAAAAATTTTAAGTTAAAAATGGTCCAGCGACAAAGATTGATAAAAGCGGTGGAGGAAGATCGGCGAAAAGCGGGAAAACAGATCTGCAACGAGAAAAAAAAATGCCAATATAGTAAAATGGCAAAAATGTATGACGTCACAAAACGCAGCGACCCGGGACGCATCTCGACGATCCCATCGGGCGCGAACCAATCAATGTCGATCGGCTAACAATTGGCCGGGCTGCGCGGGATTTCCTCGACTCAATCCCCGTTCGTCGCTATCTAGTGCTTTTCTTGCATATGAACAACCCCGCTAGGACGACATATTGCGTCGAGTCGGACCGGAAATCAAACGACAAATCAAACTCGTGGGGGGAATTGCATTCCCAAGTCCACTCGCACTCAAATCCCCCAAAACGATCCGCTGGCCGGCGTAAAAGAGGGGTGTAACGCCGATGGACGGTCGTCGTAAAAAGGTCGGTCCAATAATCGCTTTCCCCCCGAGTTCCCCAGCAGGAAATGGCATGCCGGAACATGCGCTCCCCGCACGTGCATCGATGGTTAATACAATCCCCAGCGCGTAACCTAGCAACAATGCGAATGTTTTGTGCATTTTAAAAATTGCATATTGTAATTGAAGTCGGTTGCTTGTTACTTACGGGTTGAAGGTGATATTGTTGTCGTCGCGTGTTTTCTTTTCAAGTTTGTTGGCGCTGATTCGTGTCTTATTTCCCGAGCACGACTGGATGCTGCATGTGGCAGCGTCTCCTTCTTAAATACCCGTTTTCGCTCGAGTCTGACGCGCGGGGGCGCCACCGACCGGTCGCGATGCGCGTGTCGTCATTGATTGGCCATCTCGCTGTCACTGATGCCATCCAACCAATCAGCACAATTGTTGCGGCAATTAAGGACGCGCGCCTCGCACTCACCCTCCCTTCCCTCAAGTCACCTCGAATCAATTCGACTGTAATTGAGCGACGAACGCGCGCGCACCGCGCTCGCAGCTGCGCCATCTCTCGGTGAAAAGAGGCAACTGCGAATAACAAATGACGTCACCAATGAGTAACCAATGGTCACTAACGAGGCGCTGGGGGTGAGAGAAGAGATGCGAGGCGACAAATTGGCGCAATCAGCTGGCGTTTCACAGTCCGAGGAAGTGGGGAGGTTGGGGGCGAGTGGAGAAAGAAGGGGGTGGCCGATCGTGTTACGAACAGCCAGCTTCATTAAGACACTTTTCACATCCAACGCCACCAGGCGGACCCCGACACCTTCCCCGGAGATCGAACCCTGCAAACAAAAGTCGAGGGCCAACCGAAGCTATGGCAGTCAACAAAATGCGATGAAAAGATTCAAAGTTAGCATTCTAATGAGCACTTAGAAAGCAAAAAGTCGAATTTAAACTTAGAAAATGTTTGTAAATTCAGTGAAAATAGTCGTTGCGCATTGTATTTGTCGACTGTTATCGAAATCAAAGCAAAGCACTTTGTGCAAAGCGAGCTGGGTAAATTTATGTTCATTATGCTGCAACTGTTTACAGACCCGAGTGACAAAGAGGCCCCTTTTATATTTGACAGGCCCCGTTAAATGCATGACATTGCAGTATGCGACCACGCAAAGCATCCATCTCGACCAATAGCTCGAATACATCAATAACCTACTTGGCCGTATACCTAGAGCGACTTGGTGAAAGCCATTTTGCTCACCGCTGCGGTGCGGTTTTCCCATCATTCATTAGCGCAATTAGTCGACGACATTTTAAATTACCAACGCCAATATGGCGGAAGAAGAAGCGGAGAAAAGCTGGAATTGGAGTGGGCGGGGGAGGGGGGACAAAGGCACGAGAAGCTCAACATAATCACAAGTGATAGCCCGCGTCTCGGTGTGGCGTTTCTGCACTAATTATACCAAGTAATTAAGAATAATGCAACTCCATAGTGCAGAGCTGTGTACCCACTAAAAGCATTCCTTCATTAGCCGCTGGCAAGTCGACAGTGCGCACGCGCGCAGCCACCCCACTTCCATCCTCGCACACAACCCCTCGACCCTGTCAACCCAACTCACTGTCCCCCCCCGAGGCACGACACTTACTTCAACACAATTGTATCGCCATCTTGGGATGAATTGCTGCGATTAATGTAACAAACAACTGTCAACACCACTCGGACACATTTCTAAGCTGTGGAATGCACTTTGTGACCAACCTCCAGTCTTTTTAATCATTCGAGCATTGTCCAAAACCCCTTCTCGTTCAAATGTCGAGCGACGTAATTTATATTTCGATTTATTTTATATTCGATTTGTGAATGAGATCAGGGTTTTGACTATTGTTGTCAATGCCCTCGATTGAAAAAAACAGTTTAATATAAATCGAGTCAAGGATGCTTTTACTTCTCGAATGACAATGTCTTTCTAAGTGAGACAAACCTTGGCTATTATAGGGTCAAATAACTTTTTGCAATGTCATCGTACGAATTGGCACCTGATCTCTATTAATGCAATTCTATAGAATGTAGAAACTTCATTTAGTTGCACTTCAGTCAAAATGGCTTGTAACTAGCACAGTTAAAGCTGTAATCTCAGTTCGGCCTGTTACATGTTGAACATTTAACATTAACTAGTAGTTAAGCTAACTTACATTTGATACAAAATACCCTTGATCAAAGCCATTGTAACACATAGGCGAATCTAGCGGTCGACACCTGGGAATTTCGGTCTTGGCGACAATGGTACAACGTTGGCCAATCACGATAACTTTCAATTAAAGCTTGTTGTAATTACATCATCGTTGATGATTTCATGTTTTAAGCAAAACTAATCAAAAATTAGATCGTATCTTTAAAAAAGAGCAATTCTCGTCGCATTTCTTCAGCGATGGAGTCGGTAATGGTTTTAGCATAACCGACAAGTTTATAAGGTACCTAGCCTAACTATCGTTGAACTCCCATTGCACTGATTTTTTTTTCTTCTTTTTACATACAACCACTTAGCTCTAAAGTCAAGTTTCATTTACCTCGCAGTAAGTGAAAGAAAAAAGTTCTCTACTCGCGTTTGGTGCCGCGTGGCAATCTCGCTAACGACCCAAGCGTGTTCACCCCGAATGCTATAGCGTTCTAGTAGAGGCCTGCGCTTGCAAAGACCACTAATTAGAAGAAACTTTTGCATCTAATTAAAGCCAGAGAACAAAATTAATTTATTTAATAACCGCAATTAGGTGCTGGCTTACGTCTATAATCAAATGGAGATAATGAAGTTTGATAAATACATTACGGGGGCGGACAAGTGGCCAACGCCACCAACGCCAGCGACTAATTGGCAACCGGACTACTAATGAATTCCCATTTGCACAACCCCTTTATCTCCCACCTCCAGCTAACAATTTGCTCATCAACATTGCCATTGTTGCGCACTCGCGTCTTGCAAATTTGTTAACAAGATTTGTTGACATTATTTTACTTCTTCCTCGAAGACCCAACTTTTACTGAAAAATAAAGTTGGAAAAATAAAAATGCTCAATTTAATTCAGCTCGCAATCTAATCTTTTGATTGTAATTTAGATTGAATAATAAAACAATGAATAATTAGTTTTTTTTTTCTTTTAGCTTTTTAATTTTTATTTATTCTTAGACTAAAGTGAAGTGTGCGAATGTTGTAATCTCGGTTTGGTCGCAACTCCCGAGACAATTACACGAGATATTTTGCAGTTTGAAAAAAAATAATTTTAACTCATTATAATTACAAATTGCCTCAGTCGGCAATAATGAGATTTGTTTATCAGGTATGGTAGCAATTATTAAAATTAGCAATGAATATATTACATAAGCCAATTAATTACAACAGTAACAGTTCTCCTTTGAGATCAAATCCATTTCCATCATATCATAATGAATATTTTACAAATTTAATACTTATATCCGCTTATGTGTCCGTTAAAAATCGACATTAATCGGCAAGACTATAATGGCACTCCGTACAGAGCCTTCTAATGGTCTGGCGATGATTACTATCAATTTTATGATTAATATTATTAATATAACAAGATCGTGTGTATTTCATTTGGTTATGCAATTCATTAGTTTATACGGATTCCACAAGAATAATTAATTGTTTAGCTTAACAGGAGTTGCCATGTGGGAATAGCCGACAGTAGCGTGTACGTGATCAACATTTCCGATAAGTTTAAAATAGGAATTACTGCTGATACCAAATAGCAATTATACATTATGGTAATTCAACACCGATGCAGTTAACTACTTTGATCGATTCGTTACGTAGTTTTCTCACCTGCAATGAGATTCAAGTTTTAAAAACTTTTTTTTAAATTTCAGATGTTTATAAATTTTTTTTTAAAAATAAATGTTTCAGTCTTTATATGATTTGGTAATGAACAACAAGTTAATTGGTGATACATCAGCTTGTTAAACAGCAAAATTCCCCTATGAGATCGTGTCGTTAATGGGCTGAAATGCAGGAACCACCGCAAATGTCGAGCATCACCAAACGAAAGGTGATTAACATCGCACGGACACAACTAACAACACGCATGCGCACAACTAATTACCACTGCTCCGAGGCCCATGATTCATCCGTCGTACGCGACCCCGACCAATTTACGGACGTGGAAAACGGGCGAAAAGTCGCGTCTAAAACACCAAAAATGAGCGAAACAAAGAAACGGACGAAGCAACCTTAAACCCAGGCACCAATCATCAGACCATTTGCGGAAGAGGCAAAAAACGTTAATGTAGCTCGTAACATAATACGCCAAGTTCCCAGAGCCGACCGCAGACGGCGGATTAACAAATGGAAAGCACCAACCTCGCCATAACGAATCGCTCGACTCGCAACTTAAGCCCGCATTTTGCTTGTCTTTTGTTAAAAAAAAATTTCGCTATCGTTTATAACGTGGTCTTAACCAAAGAAAAGTATTAAGACGGACGCGAAATACGTAAGAAAAGGAATAAATAGCGTTGTTCGTTTAAAGCGGATTGTTTGATGAAATTAATTAGATGATATTGCCCAGAAACAAATCAATAGCACACTACACATTTGATCTAGATTGAGCTGCTAATGTGTAACAAAAGAACTAAAGTGGAAGTGATGTGCGACAAAATTACATTCGCTATTGACCGAAACGCAAATTAACATTTAAATTTGCAACTCAAAAAGATAAACATTGAACGACAAACAGTAAATTAGATTCGAGCGAAGGGAAACATTATTCAAAAATTTTTAACAATCCCATTTCTGTTTAGCATAAATTCGTATATTATAATATAAAATCCTATTGGAATTAGGAAAACAATGGGTAAGTGTAATTACTCGATCGACCAGCAAATCCCTCATTTCTTCATGTATAATTCAAACCCACGTCATTCTCCGTATCCAATTTGTAATTCAGTTATTCATTAATTTTAAATAAATGATTACGTTTCGATGCGAAATTAAAATCCAACTCGATTTAATTAAAATTTTGATCCAATTAAACAATTCAGGGGAGGTGAAGAAAGTGTAGTTTTCGAGTTTAGTTTCGCAACAAGTGTTTGGCTCGTGGTACAACAACCGTTGGAATTTTGGGTAGAGACTTCGCCTCGACTGAATAATCACGTGACAGCTAAGCTAAGCGAGATTGTTAGTATAGAGGTTGGTTGTAACGAGGTCGTCGGTTGGTGCGTGCTCGGGGATCAGGGCCGGGCACCGTGTTATTTAATATAGAGCTACAATCTTTTCGCGAAATGGCTTGTAATGGGTTTGCTATGAAAAATTGATGGGCCCGTAATGGAGGAGCGTTAAAAGTGGGGAGGCGGACGAAGCGAAGGCGGAAAGGAAAAGAGGTTGGAAGGGGTAGAGAAGGCCAATCTAGGAAAAAGAAAAGATTGTTTCAGCAACAAAGTGCAGTTTCTGGCCTTTCACGCGATCTCTTTACACCTGAGGGTCGATGACCATCGGGCACGCCATGCAACAATCAGCAACGCCTTTGCTTCAAATTAGGCTTTCATTGAAACCAGCGCCAAAAAAAATTTTTTTTTCTAATTTCACTCGAAAGAAAAAAAAATTGTAATGATTTCGGTTCTTTTTTGAGGAAATAATTTATTAGGTTTTTTTTTAACTCGATTTTTTTTTTCATTGAAAATATAAATAAATATTGTTTTGCGAGTAAAAAGCAGTGGAGTTTTAAAAACGTATTGAGTTAAAGCGTTTGAAGGGAAGAGGAAAAAGAACAAATTGGTCGTTTGATGACAAGTGTCGACTCGGGGGTGTTTTTGATGAGTGCGCCTCTGCAGGGGAGATACGGAAGGGATATATAACAACTGAGAAAAGGATGGGAAAAAGATGGGTTCGCTTCGAGTGTCATTGGCGGCCCCTAGCGCCAGTTTCGAGCGCATCGATTCTGGCACACTGTTGTAATGCTGGGATGAATTATTAATCAGCGTGAATTATTACAAATTTCCACCTTAATTTTCACGTCATTAATAATGAATACTCAACTCGCCAGAAGAGGAAACCCCGTTACAACGATGTGTTCTTTTCGATTTAATTTCGCGCTTGTTTTGCACTTTTCAAATTATAAATTAAATTTAATTAAAAGTTATCCTCAATTATTCACGATACCATTACCCAACTCTTCCCGCCGTTCACTGCAATCGTTTAAAAATAAAAACCAAAGATTTTTTTTAAAAAAATCAAATTTTTTTTTTAAAATAAAAATTTGATATTTTTATAATTTCCTTAAATTTTTTATTTTTTTTAAATATTTTTTGATAAGAGTCGTTATAAAGAGAGTTGCCAGCAGCGCCCTCTTACGGAGTTTAATTTCACACCGGATCAGTCGCATAATCCCACCCGAAGAGCTCATCATGACGTCACCATTAAACCAATGGGTCGGCCAACAGAGCCTGGGAACGTTAACACGTGACACACATCGCCTTCCATCACCTTGACGAGAGCGAAAAAAACCCTCGTTATAAGAATAAGAGCCCCTCCCTAATATGTTGCCTTCATTCATTGTTCCCTACGAAGAAAAGATGAAAAGAAAAAAAAATTTAATCAATTATTAATTCCATCGCCCCCCAACACCGGAATAGCCTTCGTTATAAGGAAAACACTTTCTTAGTCTCTATGACAACCATCACGAGTAATGATGTGGTCGTAATTTATTATCCAATCAAATTAATAAATGAATTTCAGGGGATAAAAAGGGATAAGTTATCGAAAATATAACACTAAAGTGAAAATGAACGAATCACGTTGTAATGAGGGTTAATTAATGTGTAATAAAAATAAAACGGAAAAAAAATGAAATTGTGGGGTTACACAGTAAATGGAAAGGGGAAAAAAAGTATTGAATCGAGTAACATTAACGCCATCAACTTCCTCCATTATCACAATAATGATCTCTCAAAACCAAAATAAAAGTGGGAAAAAAATTGTTCCCTAATTATACGGTACGAGAACGAAAATTGTAACGACATTTTATATTTATTTTTTATTTAATTTATAAATTTGTAACCAAAAAAAAAAAAATTCAAAATTTTCCTAATTGAATTTTACAAATTAAATGAAAAACCTCATTAAAACAAAAAAAAAATAATTAAAAAAAAAACTCGTTATAATAACAAAGCATTAATTATATCGATATTTTAAGCCCATCAACACCAAAAAAATGTGATCTACCATTTCACCCACCCCCTCCCCTCCCCCGAATCCGTAAATCGAATGGTTTGCTATACGTGGCACCCTGATTATCCGTCCGCTTCTTTCTGGCTGGTGAGCCAATGATATTAAAAATAAATGAAACGGAAACGCAATACCACGTTCCTTAATTAAAGGCTTTATTATTGGAAAGGCGAGGCGGAGAGTGGGGAGCGAGCTAAAGCTACAGTGATGTCATTGCCCCGAAGTATCATGGGATAAAAGCGAACGTGTTAGAGCTGCTGACAGCTAAGATATCGAGTATCCATTAACTAATTACAATAGAAAATAAAAGAAAAGTGTGTTTTCAATCGTGTTAACAAGCTCAAATTAGCTAATTAAACATTGCTTCAAACTCTCGTTTAAATAAATCCAACAAACAACGCATGCGCACATGTCTCTCGAGGTGCCTCGTAAACCGCAATCAAAGTCGAGCCGAAAATTACAAGACGATACGACATAACGTTATTAGGCCTAAATGATTGTTAATGGTGGCTAACTCGAGCGTTCCTCACCAGGGAGCGATTTCTTATCGCGCGACGTCAGCGCAATTTTTACGACTCTTATCGCGTTAAATACGATAATCGTACAGTTACAACGATATTTTTTTTTAATATAAAATGGAAATAAATACTTACGATGAGCTTCGAGATGAGGATTATATCGATAAAATGTTCCTGAGTATAGAAAAAAAAAACTCGTAAATTGAATTATAACTTATAGAAATACGTTATATAAAATATAAATCAATAAAACGAGTTTCCACAAAGTCTATGTATTATTATAACGCATCGCAGTTTTGAAAAATGGAAAAATGGGTTGAAATCAAATGTCGTTATGGTGAGGGTCAATACTTTTCCACACTTGACTGCAACCTTCATTTCTCAACCAAATTAAAAGTGTCTACAATAAATTGAAGTATCCTCTAAACAACAATCTCATAATCCTTCACCTGCCAACATTTCCGTTACTTTTAATAAACAACCAAAAATATCACATAAAATTAAATTAAATTAATATTAAAAAAAAACCTCTTTATAATAAACTTTAATTAATTTTTTTTTCTAAACTAATTTTTAATTTTTAAATTTAAAAAAAAAAATTAATTACACCCGAGTCCATTTTGAATGAAATCACAACAAGAAAAACTATAATAAACATGTAAATAATGAGCAATAACTGGTCACGCAAAGAGAGGAAAAAATGAGTCGCCAATGGAAAAAGAGAAAAAAAGAAAGGAAAATCACCACTCCCACCCCATTTATAACATAATAAAACAATTTTCCTCCATTTTTCAGGTAGGTTGCCAAGCAACGAGTGGTGCCGCACGGCGGCCGTTGCAGCAAACTGATGGAGGTCAGGCAGTGATATTTGTCACAAACGCGTCCCTCATAATGCCTTTCCCATTTGGCCCTGTCAATCCGCGCGCCTTCAATTATTGGAGGCGCGCGTGCACGGATATCGAGACACACACTCACACACACACACACACACCAACCCACTCTCACTCGAAAAACGAAACCGAATTCCGTCCAAAAAATCGACTGTGCATCATGAACCGACCCCGTTATAGTAATCAACGGATTAGCGCCTCGCAGCGGGGAAACGATCGAGAGCCGCTCAATTACCATGGAAAACAAGGCAAACGTGATTCGAGTAACAAATTGTCACTGAAAATATCCAAAAATGACGTCACTCAAATTGACCACATTTAATATTAAATTTAAAAAAAAAATTTTTTTTTAATAAAAACGAAAATTTTTAAAAATTAAAATTTGATTAAAAAAATGTAGAAATGAAAAAAAAATATTAGGAAAACTCGAGATCTAATTAACCACTTTGTTTAATTAATTATTAATTTTTAATTAGCTGCCGTTTTAATTTTGGCAAACTCAATTAAAAAAGGAAACAATTATTTAAACATAGGGTTTTGGCGTATGCGTGTGACGTCATTTCGCCATCAGCCACCGAGCGAGTCTGTTTCTTATTCGCCTCGGGATCCCGCACAAAATGGGTGATTACCGAGAGACGTACAACTGGGGCTTTGAGGCCCAGGGCCACGCACGTGCTTTACTACAACTACCGACTACTCCCACATCACACAACCGAGCCCAGATTGCGGGCTCACGACGGGTAAAATGTGTGGGATGAGTGACATCGACCTCGTAATAACGTACCTTCATTTATCCATTCATGGTCTAGTAAAAAAAAAATTTGAAAATAATTGCATTTATTTTTATTTAAGAAATAATTGATTATTTTAATAATTAGAATAAATTTTTTTAAAAAAATTAAAAAAAAAAAATTATTTTGTTTGTTTTTCATCCCTCAATTCCCCGATGGGAATGAACGTTGTTAAACATTTTGAAAACAAAACTTACAATGAGTAATTTAAAAATTTACATTTTTTCCTTTTTCTATTAATTATTCAATTTCTTTAATTAAAACAAAAAAAGTCGTTTACATTAAATTAAACTGTAGGGAAACGTCAATAGCGAATTTCAAGACGAGTTAGGATAGAATAACATGAAAAATGAGGAATAAATTTTCAATTGAAAATCACATTTTTCAACCAATCTTTAATCGTCGCCGAATTTTGCATAAATTAATCCGAACGTCGAAAAAAAATAGTGAAAATTTGAAATGAACGTAAAAAATAAAAAAAAGTAAATAAAGTGAGGATTTTCTCGACTTATCCTCTAGTGTTGGGGAAGGAAGGGGGTATTGAGATGTACGGGGTGGGGGTAGGTGGTGGGATAGCATTGGTGGATCCAATTGTGGCCACTCCAGCCGCATAAAAGCGTTCGTGTGTTCAACATGGAAACTTCATTACCACTCGGCCACCGACTTTCACAAACACTCGCTTCACTCACCCACCCATCGACGGTCGAAGCATCTTAACAATCAAGGGTTACCCATCAACCATTTCGACACGCGAGTGTCGCTTAATGCGACGACGGAAGTGACTTGGCACGCATGCGCAATCGGTTCGACGGTCAACCATTTTCGCCTCACTTATTCGAGGTCGGTGCCAATTTTGTCGCCGCCAAACGTGAGTTTTCACCTCCCCCACACCCCCAGCTCTGTCGCCCGGTGGCGTTTCGTCATCCATCAAAGTCATTCACTGACCCTCCTATTACACACTTTGAAAAAAAAAGTCATCAAAAAAATATTGGAAATACAAAATCATCTTCCAATGGCCATTATTGAGCCAAGAGACCAAATTTTCGAAATTTTTATAAATTTATAACATTTTATAAACTAAAGTATTTTGCAATAACGCAACAAAAATAAACATAAAATTAAAAATGGCTACCAATTTCACTCTCCCACACCCCCCCTTCCACCCCGTTACTTCTCCCCCCACCAATCACGTTTTCCATTCAAAATACTTAAACCATTCATCACCCCCCACTCTCACAACCCCCCTCTCGCAAAATCTCGTCATTGTAAGTCTCGTTTCACCCCAAAGGCCTAATTCCACTTTTCGTCAACAATATGCAGGGTGGTATCGGGCTAACGTCGAGCTGGAAAACGCAACGACGCGCTTCCGGCACCAGGTGGAGGTTGGGAGAAGAATAGGGAAAAGAGTATGGAGGGAGTGATGAGGGGGGGGGGGGTTATGGAAGATGGTGATGGCGGGAGTAAGTTGGAAGGGAGCGTAGGGCGTCTGCGTGACATTCAATTATTCGGCTAAATGAAGAGGAAATTCAATTAAAGGATTGCAGTATTGACTGATTGGAACAGGGTCCTTCCATTAAAATTTTCGGGCAAGAATGAATCCTCTCTCGAATTCCACCCTCGACTCACAGCTTTCCCACAAACCCCCACAACCCTCATCCATCTCCCCACCCTCCCCACCCCCGCGTAGCTTCGTCAGCCATACTCGAATCTTAGAATCCTCAAGAGATGCCTCGTTATAATGAAGCTGTGAGTGCTTCTTAGAAGAGAAAAGAGGTTTTAAGTAGGAAAATGAGTGTGGGTTGAATTTAAAGGGTTAAGTAGCGAAAGTAGAAAATTTATTTTTAGTTGTTTTTTTTTTTTTATATAAAAAATAAATGAAATGTCGCGTAACCGGATGGAGGAAATGAAGGGAGTCGACATTTGAGGGTTTAGAACTTGTGCCCTTTTGATCATACAAAGGCCATGTTTAATTGATGAGATATTAATTGAACTTTTTATTTTTATTTTTTATTGCAAGGAAGTTGGGAATGAGATAAATAATAAATTAAAATTTTTTTTTAAAATAAAAAAAAATTAAATTTTAATTATAAATTTAATTAATTATTACAACCCCCAAAAAAAAAAAATTAAAATAAATTAATTAAAAAAAAAAAATTCCAATTTAAAAATTTGTATTCGAACACAAGTTACGTGACATCAATTTAACCCTATTTTTGCACACAAAAAAAACTAAATAAAACGCAATGTAATTACTTTAAAATTGATTAAAGTATACGAACCTCGCTAAATATAATTTCCAACAAATTAAATTGCAAATCACGTGATGTCCTCAGCGCATCTCTGAAGAAGAAGAAAAAAAAATGTCCAATTTGTTTTAATTAACGAAATGCCATTGACTCGCAAACCACTAGAAAAATAACCCACGGGCCGCAGCCGCTCGTCTAATTAGCTTAATTAGCTAAAACCACTCGCAAAACGGCCCTTTTCTCTTCGCAACCCCGACACTACACATTTTCGCCCATGAGCATGCCGATTCGTGGCATCAGGTGACACTTCCCCCCTTCACCCACCCAATGACCCGTCCTCCAATTAGAAGCCCCAACTCGTCGCCACTCGCTGTAAATAGCCTCGGACCTCGTTATTAGAAACTCGCCATTTTCTCCGTAAACGACCTGTCATTGGGACATTCGATTCAAAAATGGCTCGATGCGGTTCGAAAGACGGCGCGTCGTCATGGCAACCGAAGAAGATGGTCAGTGTATTGAGAACGGGGAAAGGTAAATGGATTTGCATTAAGCCCCGTTGCATGACGGATGCTCCAACCACTTAAATGGAGAAGGGGAGGGAAAGAGATGGGAGATGCGGAGAAAAGTGCTTTTAGTCGAACGCGGCCTCTACGGGACCAAACAAATATGGCGCACGGACATGTCAATAAAAGCTGAAAGACGCTTCGGTAGACGCGTGGTTTCGAGCGCCATCTTAATTAGTCGACCGATGGCGTTTCTCTAATTGCTCCATTTCGAGTTTCTTGGATTGATTTTCCTTTCGGGATTTTTAATCCCTGTTATTATCGTCCCGAGTAGCCTTTGTTAGGACGCAAAAAGACCCCATCTTGGATTTTTGTAACTTGGAACGCGGTTAAGTGATGGATTTCTACTTCCATTTCGTTACAAATAGGAAGACGGAATCACGATCTTTAAGTGTAATTGGTTTCTGATTGGCTGCAGCTCATCCGATTGAACTGTCCGTCCACGTCTCTACATTGCCAATGTAATCAGTGGAATCAAAGAAATGAGAAAAGAAGAAGGAAAAATAAATTTGTGTTATTTTTTTTTTTAATTTTCCAATATATTCGAATGATCAAATACATATTTTTTAAAAATTCTTTATTTAAAAAATTTTAATTTTTAAAATTTCTATATATAAATTTTTATTTTAAAATGCAACAGTTGAAGACCTATGTTAATCAAAATTTTTCCAATTTCAAAACATATACTTCAAACCACCTGTTTCAATCATCTAAACACACACTTTTAACCTTTTTAAAAAAAAAAAAAAAAAAAAAATTAAATAACCCAGAATTATTTTTATTGCTTAACCCGATAACTTGAAGTAAAAATAAAAACTAAATAAAAATAAAAAATAATTAGCTCTCGATATCCACTAATAAATAAAAGAAGGCAATCAAATCTCTAATTTGCCAACTCCCCATTGTTATCTATTTGTTCAATTTCGCCTATTTTTGTAGCCATAAGAGCGCGTTAGTATCGAATGAAAAAGCAGTAAAAAAGGTGGAGTCCAATGGATTTACAACGAGCAACTAAACCGAGGGACAATTTGGGTTTGAAGCAAAAGCACGAGCGCACTCGAGGGGATCATTTGGCAAATTAGAGATAATCTGCACCCAACAAGATGGCCACTCAGGTTGCCAAGCAACGCAAAGTGCTAACAAAAATAGCCAAAGTGGGGATCCCATGTGAAATCAGTCTTTTCTTTTAACAACATAACGGAGCCCCCATTAAGCCCCGGGTCTGAGTACTTGGGTGGAAACCATCTTAATCACTAACAACGGAACGCACTTATCACCTAATTACCATTACTACAATGCGTGACAACTGTCGTCAACAATAAGCCTCGCATCATCTCTCTCTCACGACCCCCTAAAACTAACTAACAAAAACATGGCGAACAAACAACCAAGTCGTTACAAACAGTTTCTCGCTATCGCTGCGCTTTTAATTACATTTCGTCCTAACGAGGCTCCGCTCACCCATTCCTTTTTATCCGCCCACAGACGACAGATTCGCGTTAAACTCGTCTAATTACTCGTAACAATCAATTTTTAAACTATTTCACACGTGTTTTTTTATGTAACAACAAACCATTACCAAATTTTTTTTTTATTTTTAAAAATTTTTTTAAGTCCTCGGTTGAGTTTTAGCGACCGGTAATAAGCGAGCGTATAAATGAGACGATGGATGAAGCGTTTTAATTAAATAAGGTCACTTCAATCCTTTTATACATCGGTTTGTTATATCGAGGGGGGTTTTCACCATCCCCGCTGTTTTGATGCAAATTGCCTCGCGTTCGTCTAGCTTGGAAATTAATTTGAAAAGTAATAAAAATTAAGGCCGACTCCCTTCCACCACCACATTTAATTTGAAAATGAAGGAAAAAAGACGCAGGTTTCATTCCATGCAGAACATCATTAAGATTT
>JAQFZU010000515.1:0-24266 GCA_034696185.1 Henia vesuviana | reverse complement strand
AATTAGCCATAGATATAGTGGAGCTCAGCACATCAGGCCAATTCAAGTTACATGTTGCTCCTGAATCCTGGTGCACACCCCTTGCATCCTCCGCTTGGTGCAGTTCTGGGTCATTCTGCAAAACAAAATATAAATTACAGTAAACACATAAGATTTAAACTATTAAACAGTATAGAATTATACTAAAGTAATGTCACAATCGATGACAGAAACAACCAAAACGGCTTAACTAAGTCACAAAGAACAGATGACTAAACAAAATAAGAAACAAATGTCGAATCCACTCATTCTATGTTCTACATGAAAGGAATTGATAAACAACGACTACAAATAATTTAGATCTATAAACGTTGAAAACAATTTTAAAAAACATGGCGAAACGAACTTGCGTCGGCGCGCTAGAGAAGAACAAATATCTTACTTCTAAACGCAAATAACATGACATTTCTTAAAGAAAATAAAGTTTCAAACAAATTAAAATACATAAAACCATGAAGTAAACAAAAATATAAAACGATACTTTTTGGAAAAATTCTGCTTTAAAAAAACTGCAAAGTGTTAAACTAAAGCGCGAATAAACTTACTTTTTAAAAAACGGTAGACTCGAATAATGAGATAGTAACAAAACCTATAAAACAATAAATTATTTATACAAAGACCACATGGGTAAACGAGCTTCAAAATTCTTGAACAGCGAAATAACTTACCGTCTGTTAAACCTGAATGTTTCAGAACCAAGAAAAAGAATGAGCGACAATGTCCACTAATTTGCATACAAATGACGTAGTGGATCAAACCATCACAAACTGAAAATTTTATTTTACGAAAAAAATGAAGTTTCCAAAATGACATTATTACAAAACTATAATTTACTAACGAAACAAATACTTACCAGTTTACATCATTCAACTCTCTTCACAACCTGGAGATAAATGAAAAATAGGAATGCGCTCATTTCTACTTCAGATGTTCTTTATACATTGAGCCGAACACCCATCATAAAAACAATGGAATGGCTAATTTACTTACGCAATCGCTCCTTGTATTATACACGTAGTCAAATATACACAAAATTAAAGATAGTATTAAAAACATCCATCATCTCTAAGATAAATTCCAGTTATTCATTCGTCTAAACAAGAACTAAGGACTTCCAGTGTGTTAAATAGCTCGTGCAGATTAAAGCAATGAAGAGCCATTGCAATTAACCGATACGATTAGTTGCAGCCCGAATAATTTTTTCTCCCGTTTTTAATACTTTTGTAATACTAAACAAAACAAAAGTCATTTCGAACTATGCGTAAATAATGTAGCTGGCAGTATACAATGTAATTTTATAAAAACTTTGTAAAAAGACATGATTGAATCCAATTATTTGCTATTCGAGATTAACTAAATATCTTTGGATATATAAAAAAAATTCCTCATTAGGTGCAATTCTCTATTAAAACCTTTTTCCAAACAAAATATTAGATGATAAAATGATTTAAATAAACTTTTCTTATGATTATGACACGAATCATTTATAAAGTATCCGTTTCGGTCGCTAATAACGAAGATTCTCGATCCTCACTAGAAATGTTCGATTTCAAAATTCCACTTTCAGTCTCATTTTCAAGTTGATGTGAAGACTGCGTGGAACTTCTGCTACTTCTTCCTTTTCGTTTATTAATTCTTTCATCTTCACAAAGTTTATGTCTCCTCTCTCTCTGTCTTTCATTTTTAAACCAATTTTTAACCTTGACTTGTGTAACTTTCGATCTCGATAACCGAAAGGGATTCTGTAAAAAAAAAAAATTTTATTTTAAAACCACTTGTACTAAAGCGTTATCTTATCCTCTATTAAATGCACCTTGTTAAGTCGGTCGGCATACATTTGCAGAGCATCATCAGACGGGTTTCGAGAATTACGAAACCACTCACGGAGCAGCGGCAATTCCTTTGTGGGATGAAAAGTAAAACGTGTATCAGTTGTCACCATCTTCCGATGACTCTTCGAAGCACTGGAAGAATGAAGTTGATTCTGAAGTTGAGAACCTACAGTAAATACAATCAAAAAGTGGCATGAAATTAAGATTAATAACAAGATTAAACCCGAGTAAATATTAGGATAGTTTTAAAGTGGCTAAATGTGTTGTTAAGTTTTAAAAAAACTTAAAAGATTTCTTTAATTTCTACATTTTGTCACTAGAAGGAGTCAGTTATGCGTATCATGCAGGAATCTGGCAATCGAAACTCGGGTCAAATAGCTCCGAATGAGAAACACATGAGTAAACGAAACAAAATTATATTTTACCTTCTTTTCTAAACTTAAGATACCATTCACCAAACTCTTTACATTTGATTTTTCCGATTTTTGCAGGGTAGGTCGAATTTGCAATACTTGAAATCATTGCCTAAAAAACAACAATTATTTCTGATATTTCTTGACTAATTATTTATGTTAATGGTATTTCACTTACCTGGGACATTGGAGAGATCGCAGCGAGAGCACTTTGGCTCATTTCAGTTAGCAATTCGGTTATGGCACATCGGACAGAAGCATCATTCCAAGTTAATTCACCATCATCACCAGCTGTGCTGTAAACGGACAAACAGCGCCACTGTTAAGTCATCAAACGGCAAATAATAACTCTCAAATTGATGTTTTATTATTATTCGATTTCTTAGCACAGGCGCAATTCAATTCAGTTCATTTAACCCGTCTCGAACATCGTAAGTGTTTTAACAGATTATCGTAATTCCGTTATCAGATTTCATTCAGTAGTAAATTTTTTCGCAAATAATTAGCGGTTTATCTTTGATCATGTAAGCCTAAGTGTATTTTTTCTATGTAATAAGCTTAAATGTTTTGATTCTTTGTGAATAATAAAACAAAAGACTTAATTTTTTAGTAGCATCACATATTTTTATTTTTTATAATTCTTTTTAAAAGAGAAAAATAAAAGAAAAAAAAAATCAAACAAACTGCAATGAATAAACTGAAATTGTGTAATTCGTTTAATATCACATCAGGACGACGTGTACAAACTATTGCGAACAAGATATTACAGCATTGAAGGAATAAACGAGAGAGAAAAACAATTAAAAATTATTTCGGACAGCAAAAAACCAACGAAATGAAAAAAGATTTTAAGAATGAGCAGCAAAATTACAATGGTCACAAGAAGAGACAAGAAATGCACCACTTTCTCATCCAATCAACATAACATTTCAATCAACACCCATTAACACGAAAAGTTAAGTCGAAAACAAATCAAGTAAACATGTTTTGTTTCCACAAAGTAAAAATGCAAACAAGTAAAGAAATCCATCGAAAAATATGAACAAAAAAAAAATTTTTAAAAGCAATTTTTAACAACTTTCTAATATAAACAAGATTCCTTAAGATAAAACTGTACAACATACATTGACGGACTAGAACAAAAACCTCCTTAATAACATAAAAAACCGGTTAATTGCTTTATCTTTTGTACACTATTTATATAATTTTTATACCTATACTGGCCCTACAACTTTGTTTCGAAAATGATTACAACTTTAAAAAAGATTTAACATTTCGTGGAAACAATTTTTATTATTTTACGTCAATTTTGCTATTTTTTTTTAGTGCTTATGATTTTAAATACCTTTACAGTTTCCACGATATGTGCACATGTGTATCGAGGCCTTTGGAATTAATAGCCAATTAGAAAGAGAAATTCTATCTACAAAAATGTAAAAATACTGTAAAATTTTTTAATCTTTTGTTTTGGTGTCTCTTCATGTCCACTGCGTACTGCATAGGATTTTAGTTGTCGTCTTCCGATTGAAAAGTGGCAAATAAAGTAAGAGTAAAGTTCATTTCCACTAAAACAACATTTGCATGATATGTCCAAAATTGTAAAGTATTTAATTGAGGTAGGATGATGATAAGCCTGATATGATCGTAATTCCACTTTGTTTATATTTCTAACTAAAGAAATAATAAATTTATTTCATAATATTTTTTTAAAAGTGGATTTGGAATTCTATTCATCATCTATTCACGAAAATGAAGAAATAAATTTGAGGGAAAAAAGTAATGTGATAAAAAAAAAAAGAAAAATATTTCTTTGTTCACATGTAAAGTATTAACATCTAGAATATTGCATTGTTTCCTACACATTTAGCATCTTCTACAATACAGAAGAATATGAGAACAAAATACATTTGTTTTGTACATAAAAGAAAAAGTGAATAACAAGCGGCCACCTGAATAATCAACTAGTGAAGAAAAAACCACTTTCTAAAACTGGCAAAAAACTACTTTACAACAAATTTTCAGGTATTATTTACAATGCATAATCAACTGAAAAGGAATATTTTGTACAGTTTCTTGTATACTTGTTTATTTTTTTTTTTAATTTTTATTTATTTAATTGCTAAATTTCCTTTTAATTTCATTTTTAATATTTTTTCTTGAATTTTCTCAACGACCTCGTTGCTATAGTATAGATTTAATTCATTTCCCTGATAAAATTTTTAAAATTTTACAAAAAACAAATATTAAAATTCACTTTGCTTCATCAAAGAAAAATGAAGAAAATGCAAAACAAAAAATAAAAATAAAAATATGAGCCTAATGAAAATTCAATTGAATTTCAGGCGCGAAATTAATTTATTCGAAAATTGGTCAGTAAAGAGGGAAATATCCCCTCGGCCACATATGAAGTGGCGGGGGTGTGTGATTGACCGCGTTGCCCACCTGAGGTGGTTGAAGGTGGTCGGGTCTGAGGGTCCAGTCGTCGCCACTCGGCGGGTGGCGGCGCTCGTACCCTCAGAGCGACAATTTGAGTCGTTTGCATTTTGCGCGTCGATTCTTGAACCAAAACTGTACGTTTTTCGGTTCGAGTTTGGGAAATTTCTGTCGATACGGCATCTTATTCAATTCGTCGGTGTATTTTAGAATGAGGTTGTGCGACGGGTGCGTGTTGAGTGCGAACCACTGCTCGAGCCGTGGAACTTCGGTGACGGGATCGATGAAGGTGCGATTTCTTTTGCGTCGCTCCTCGAGTGACGCGATGGCTGATGGCAAATAACTCGCCATGTACATCATCGAACGAGCTAATTCGCTATTGGCCGGTGGCATCGACAGTCCCAAATGCGTTCCACCAGGTGCCGGAGTTGCGGGTGCGCTAGCCGCGTGGTGCTGGAGCGGGCTATCTCCACGGGAAGCCGTCGACGACGGAGCTGGCGCCGAAGTGCCGTCGTCCGCGCCCATGTCGTCCTCGTCTTCTTCGTCACTGACATCCGACGACGGCTCCTCGTCTTCAGCTGGTTCTTGTTTCACATTCACAGTTTCTCGTCCGACCGAATCGCGCGAAAAGTCACACGGTCTCGACGGCGACGCCGTCGAGCCTTCGCCGTCCCCGTCGCCCTCGTTGTCGTGTCCTTTACAAAAGCCGTTGCTCGTGTGAGGGCTCGTCCCCTTCCGATGAGGGTCGCTCAAGTTGAGGGGGACGTTAGCGGAAGACGACAAAGGCGACGAAGCGCCGGGCTCCGTCCTATGATGATGATGGTGATGACGGCCGATCGAACCAGTGCTGTTGTTGCTGTCCTGGTTGTCGTGGTTGAGTCCGGCCGCGTCCCCATTGACCAAAAAAGGCTGATCGCCCTGACCGTTGTCCGAAGAAGTGGTGTCGTGGCCGGGACTGTGGCACCCGGGTCCGGCGCCGGCGCCGCCGTTCAGCTGTCGCATTTCGGCGCGTTTGTGTGCGGCACGCGCGTTCTTGAACCAGTACACCACGTTGTTGACATCGAGCGGCTTGCGACCCTTGCGCGACTCGAGCACGTTTAGCTCGCGCACGTATTGCTGGATCTGCACGCGCGTCGGGTGCTGGTTCTCGGCAAACCATCGATGCAATTTTGGCAGCTCCAACTCGGGATCAAACGACGTCCTCATTCGCGTCTTCTGCATCCCGGCCGCTCCGCCATGAAACTGTGCCTGGTGATGGTGGTGGTGCGGCGGCGCCGAATGCATTTCGGCCGCGCTCGCAGCCGACACCCTCGGCGCTGAATTGGCGGACGTCAGATTCACCTGCTGTTGCTGTCGATGTTGCATCACTTGCTGCATGTACCAATGATCGAACTTCTTGCGCGTCTCCTCCGAAATCTCATACGGGATGATCCCCTTGGAGATGAGCGACAGGAGGTTCTGTCAAAATATCATAGTAACAAAATTGTTTTTTTCCAACACCAACACAACAACACAAAGAAATTTCATTTCTTTTAAAAAATTTAATCAATAAAAACATTCCAAATTCCAATCGTCATTTTGATACCAGCGCTTAATAAGCAATCATTTTCGGTATTTCTAAGCTATTATTATTTTTTTTTTCGCTTTCCATTTTTCTCTCTCCAATTATGTAAATCCGAAATAAAAATATTACAATTTTTACACTTAATAAAAAAAGAGAGAGAAGAGAGAGTGAGAGCCACGAAATTTGCATTTTCCATCACAAATCAGAGATTAGAGAAAAGCAGCTCGTCGTCGATCAAGGCGCGCAGCATCCCGTCGTCGACTCAACTGGCCCCGGTGATACCTTGGCATGAGTTGCGCAAATGCAAAGAGGACGAGGGCACAATAAAAATAGGATTAGACGATGGAATCGGCAAAGGAGGAGGTGAAGAGCGAGAGAGAGAGAGATGGGAAGGGGAAATGCAACTCCGCCTCCGCCGCTTATTCTTTATCACAAATGTGCCGCCCTTAATGCTGTTATTCTAATGCCAAGTGAGGCCAGCCATGCTTTTAAGCGTCACAGACCCTAGAGAATCGAAGCATTATAGCAAAATTAATATTTAAAACTAAGAAAACACTTTTAATTTCATTAACGGGATGCATGGATGAATTGCTCCAACAAGTGAGGGGGCAAAGATTGTTTTTTTCCTCCCATCAACATTCCCAATACACATTCACACTCAAACTATGCGCGAGTGTCTTTTATCAGTCCTTTGATCGTTTCTCGTTTCACCAACAACTCTTTCTTCGTCGGGGTGTCTCGTCGAGATTGAATAGCAAACTGGCGCATTCTGCCTCGGTACGCCAGTAAACAAAAGCAAAGTGATAAGAGCACGGAAAAAGTCATTCACACGTGATGAAGTAAATATAAACTCGAATAAACAGTCAAATAAAAAATTCTATAATTCATCGACGAGACTCTTTTCACCTTTTAATTAACTTTACAATTGCTCAATTCGCCAATTCCCCCTTTTCCCCTTCTCTCCATCGCCTTTTACATCCCTCTTCCATGCAAACTTAAACAAAATAAAAATAATTAATTAATTCATCTCACGTCGTAATAACCAAAAAGACAACATCGCTACGCGTTAAGAAAAGTTTGTAAAAAATTATAAGAAAAAAAAAGTTTCAATTAAAAGTTCGTTTAATTAACCAAAAACTATTATTTATTCAAAGCCATTATTACTTTTTATTTAAAAGTCACTTTTTTTCCAATTGCGAAACTTCTTTTTAACACCAGAGGAAATAGGGCGAAGAGATAAACGCACGTGAAAAGTCGTTTGACCCAGTTGCCAGACGACATTGGCCACTCATCAAGTGTTGGAGGATAGGAAAAATGGTGTGCGAGTATATCCTCGAAGGAAAAAGAAACGCATTTGCGGATGGGTCTGTCGCATATATGTAGCCGAGCGTTGGTGGCGTTTCAGATAAAGTTTTATGAGCTTCTCGCCCTTAAGTATGCACAATTTACGGCGAGGCGCAGTTATCTATCGGCGACTGGTCCCCCCTTCTACTTTACTCGTGCACACCGTCATATTTACGAGAGTCGGCCGATAGCCCTTCGAAAGAGACGCGAGGGCCGGCCCCGATAAAGGTTTCTTATACGCGCGCCTTCGAGCACTCAATGAAGCGACGCTGCAAATATATTTTTTCCCCGAAAAGAAGTGCCGATCGTAAGTCCGGAGTCGGAGTTTTCTGATTAGGCCGTGCGAGCAAGATATGCACAAATCCACGAGGATGGGTGACTGCCAACGAGAGAAGGGTCGCGTCATAATTTTCCTAACGGATGCGGACGCCTGCAAATAGCGATAGAACCACGGACCCAACTTATCCCCCCATAAGGGATGGGGAGCAAAAAGTGCTTGCGAAAGGAAGCAAAATGGGGGATAAAATGACAAATATGCAATTTATGATGGAAATATGTTTTCATCCTCAATTAATGCCACTTCTCGCTGGCCAGTGACGTGACAGATCGAATGCTCGACGTTTGGCCTATTGAAAAAAGTGATTTAGAAGTGGAATGCAATTCCTCCCTTGAGTGGACACGATCCAATGCAAACTCATGCATGAAATAACGAAATAAAAATATTTATTTTTTACATTTACAAAAAAAAAAAAAATTCTTTATAAAATTTTTTCTCGCAGAATTTTTGAAAAAAATTTTATTTCTATAAATTTATTTCTAAGTTGTGGAAAAGATTTATTAATTTGATAGGAGGAACAAATAAGGCGTGGCTCGAAAAGATACGGAAAAAGAAATGATCTTAATCGATGAGAGGTCGCATAAGGGATGCTCGGAGGACGCTCATTAGAGCTCACTTTTCCATATACTGGTTTCCGGCAGCTTGTGATGCAAAATTGAAGCAACTTTACATTATACATGCACAAATGGAACGAACGGATTTTGGAGCACGCAAATCCTGCATATGAAATTTTTCTTGATATGATTTGTGCTCGATACTTCCCCGCCCCCTTATACTTATACCTTAAAAGGAAAATGGGAATAAAATACGCAGCCGTCGAATCGAAAAAACAAAATAAGAAAAATAAATAAATAAACAACTTAGTCAAACGTGTATCAAATATGCCATTAACTAAGTAATCTTTAATAAAATGAAAAATGTCTCAACTTTGAACCAATCGCGTTTTCGCCAACATGACAAACTATTAAATATTTGATTAGCGATGGTTAAAAAAAACTTTTCAATTTTCTATATTTTTATTTCTATTTCAATTCAAGTAAATAAATTAAAATGCACTTTCTATTTATTTACCATTAAGTCCAACTTCTTCCTATTCCATTCACATTAAAATAAGCGCACGACTCTTTTATTACGCATCACTTCCCCGAGTCAGTCAAATAAAAAAAAGAAACCTTTTTCTACGCTCGCTCACACAGTCGCAACCCTTTAGGAAAATTATTATTTTTCCCCTCTCTTCTTCATTCCCAGCCATCTCCCCACAAACCTCTCTTCCTCTATGGCCAGATCGATAGAAAGGGTGAGCGAAGCTCCCATCAACACCGGCGGCTAATTTGAGCTATCGCTCGCCAGGCAATCATTTACATGCGATTCCCCGCGAAAAAAGCCCTGATAATTTCATGGATTACGGCAAATTACGAGTCAGTGACAGTATCATTCCTCTTGGGCGCACCGAGAAACCCCCGCACACAGACCGGACTAGAGCCGATCGCAGGGTCCGATATAGAGTTTGGTAAATGCGCGCGTCGCCTACCACCGTTCGCACGCCGCAGGCAACGGTGGCGGTGGTTCGGGGTTTCGTCGGCGGTCGTGTCATTAGTCCTTGTCGCAAGAAGGCAAACCATTTGTAATTGCGGGGATAGCGCTCTGGCCCACAGGCGCAGCGCTCGGTTCGGCCGCATCATCAGTTTGCGCGCGGATGCTGTGGGGAGGCGAAGGAACGACAATTGCAAGATGTGCATTGAGCGCAAGCGTAGCCAGAACTAATGTTTGGGGAGTTTGAGGGGGTTAATAAAACTGGCTGTGGATGGTCACAAACTGCAACTGATACAGATAAAAAGTCGCTAGTTACACATACGACGCGTTAAAACTTCCTGCGGCTCATCAGATGAAAAAGTGCAACAGAAAAGAAAGAAGAAACAAACTAATTAAAGTTTTGACGATTTGATTATAATTTCCGCCTCTGTAAATTAAACAAATCTCATTAGAAAAGATTCTACGAATTTCCTTAAGCCGGCAAAAGCTGAATAAACCCTGTAGGAAGTTGCGCCGCACCGATATCGTGCGATTGGACGCTCGTTAATAACTGTCTTCATCAATATTTCATTCGGACCGCGGACGAACACCTTCGATCTGATGTATACACGTCAAAGTTGATAGATAACGAGTACAAATGACCACAATTAATTAGCGATACAAAAATGCAACCAAAACTATTCCATCTTGGAACGACTAGTAATACCTTCGGGGCTTTTCGCAAACTTTTCATCAAATGCTCGCATGCCGCGTTCGGCATTCTTCTTCCAATAACCACCCACAAATTGAAATTAGGAAGAAAAATTTTTTCCCTTCAGAGAGGTTCAAACGCATCAAATTTAACCCTTTGTACTTTCACTTTGAAAGCAAATTAAATCTCAGCATTGATTAGAGCCGGAGTTGAGGCGAGCAAAGCAAAATAAAAGGGACTCGACCTTCGATACCCCTCGTCTCGTCCCTCCCGCTGTCTATAATTGGAATTATGGGAAACGCCATCAGCACCAGATCTCCCCTCCCCCCAAATTGCCCGCGCATTGAATTAAAAAGTACGATCCCGCCACGGGACTCGTATTGTCTTTTGCTCATCTGAGAATGAAAATGATGTTAACGTGCAATTAGCCATTTGCCTCTTTTCCAATTCACCTTGTTTAACGCAACTCTTTGGCGTTGGGCCGCTCAACCCGCGGGGAGTTGCCAGCACGTGTTAAGTGAAAAGATGAGAAAAAAAAGGAAGAGGAGGAGGAGAGAAGAGAATGCGAGTCAGGTGCGCACGTTGCATCATAAAAAGGGGGCGGGCGGATGCTTCAACCATTTTTCATGTATCGGAAACATAATTAATCAGATAATTGTGCCTACATTAGAACAAAATCGTATTAAGAGCGGGAGGATCGATGCGCGTGTGCCACGCTTCAAAGTCGCCGCCGACGGAGGGCGCTTTGATGTCGTAAGGAGTAGGAAAAGATAGATGGAGAGAAGGAGAAAACAAGCCTTTGCTTCCTCTTCGACACTCGAAAGCACTTCTCAAGGAAATCACAAACAAGCAAAGCTTCGGATTTACCGACAAATCTGCACCCACTCGGCAAATGAGAGAATTAACAGCACGGGGCGATTAGTGACGGTACACAATAAATGCGACCTTCCGGAACCGAACACTAGCGTTCTCCAACCCCGATTGCGCGTCACCTACTCCCCGACACACCCCGCTATCATCCGAAACCTCACTACTCCTTTCATTAAGACGAGAAAACAAATCGACGAACGAGAAATCCGCGTGTGAACGAGACCTTGTGCAAAAAGATATCTCTGTCAATTACTTATAAATGACTCAAAAAAATTAAAAGTTCATCTAATATTAACAAACCTACAAGAATAATTAAAATTGTAGATTAAAACTTATTAAAAAAAAAAAAACTTTAAAAGGAATTAGAAATGAAAATTAATGACATCGATGACATCTCCGACGTTGCTATTTTAAACGTCAAATAAAAAACGTTCAAACTTTGAACCAATGCGAAGAAAGAATGGAAATATGACAAACCCAAACATTTACTTGACTAAGAACATTATATGAAGTGAAAAAAGAAGAGCAGTATGGGATAGAGGCATTAACATAAGCAAAAGAGAAAGAACCGTAACATTAATCCCTCCCCTCTCTCTTTCGTTCTCTTTTCCTTTCAAAGGATTGGGTCGCGGCGAGTCTTTTTCTGTCTAATCGGGTTGGACGAGCTTTGCTTTGCATGATGGACTCGCGAGTCGAAGAAGGCCACCACCATCCTTCCGTAATTCCCTCAACGCCTCCTTGTCCTCTTTGCATCATCCTATCATAACCTAATAACGAATTTTATTTATTTACATTCAAACATAAAAATATACAAAAAAAAAACCTTGTCATGTCGTATTTTACTAAATTTATTTATTATTACCAAATAAATTATTACCGAGTCTCGAAATCTCGTAACTTGTTTCCTCGAGTTTCGAAGCCGACAGGTGTTTCAATTTGCTTGGATTTTTTTGAAGTAAACTTCAGGGCAAAAGTAACTCATTTTCACCGACGGAATCCTCAGTGACCAGCGCCCGTTTTATCAGGTTACCCCTCCCCACGTGACCATACATCAGCGAGCGCGAGTTTTGGTTGAGGCGTGTTTTCATACTCGGCCGCGGTAGTACCCGGGAGAACGCTTTAATTTAGCGCCTTATCGAGGGGCCGAGTGTAAAATATAATAAGCCGAGGCGCCAAAAAAACCACGCTCACTCACGATAGAAAGAAGACGACTTCATCACAATCCCAGTTGATTCTTCTTATCAGCGCTTCAAGATATTTCACGCGGGGAACTTTCAAGTATATCATTAAACTTTCATATATTCCCTAAACGACTATCATTTGTGTGTAAAATCGCACAAATTGCCTTTCAAAACCAATTTTTCACGATAAAATCCTCGGTGGGGCCTTCCATCACAATAGCGCCCCAGATATGCAAACGGCCCGGCCGAGAAGAGAAAGAGAAAAGAGACTCGCTCCGATTAGACCATCGCGCGTTGATTATACAATACACACACATGTATTAAATACTTATTAATATTTAAATAGGCATCGCATCGCCCGTTCGTTCATAAGCTGAAAAAAATCGAGTCTTATATACCAGCACATCATCGTTCGCTCAACGTCCCGAGTCGGGAAAAATGAAGAAAAACAGCAAAAACTTCGCAAACAAATTTCTTATCTCAAAAGTGGCGGTGAAAATAATCAAAATAAATTCTGACTCTCTTTTTCAACCTGGCACTTTATCCATGCTTTTTTTGTGGCAAAGAAATACCGTGCAAACGAGTTGAGAAGCACTCGAAAGTACCGTGGAATCGTTTTCATAAAAAAAACGAGTCTAGTTGTAAAGTGAAACAATCTCGCAAGCAAGTACTGTTAATTTCCACGTATACAAATTAAATCATGAATTTAGAATGAAGAAGAAACACACGACACGACTGAAAAAAAGAATGAAAAAAGAAAATGTTTTGACTCGTATAAAAAAGCGGTAAAAGCAAGAAAAAGTAATAAAAAAATAAAAACACCATACGAACACTGACTCCTAAATCGTATTTCGCAGTCTGTTTTAATATCTGTTTTAATGCAGTTTAATATCTTAATACGAAATAAAAATATGCAATTAAAATTGCTAAAGTAAAACGTGTATTTTACTAGAAAAATGCAAACATGTTAATATTTTTATTTAGTGGAAATTAGTTCACTGTGACTTTTGGAATTTGGTTTGTTTAAATGAGAGGTAAATAAGTTAATTTCACATACCTCATCGATGGGACATCCTGCGCTCACCAGCAGATTCTGGGACTGGGTCAAAAGCAGCTGCAGCAACTTCTCCTTCACGTCGTGGGCTGTGCTAACTCGCGCTCGACTGCAATGACATCAACACAAGCACTTTTTTTGTGTGCTCATCGGTCGTATGTCAAAGTACACACATTCTTACTACCTCGTTCGAGAGGGAATTTATAGTACCACCCAATTTGGAATAAATTTTTTAACTAATAATGTGATTGTTACTGTGTGCGAAACATTTAAAACATGCAAAGCGTTACATCACTTCAAAAAGCACATTAAAATTTATTTTTGCTTTTAAAAGTCATAAAAAATTTAATTAATCCTAATATTTAATCAGGCATTAAAAAAAAAAGCTTTTTACAAATTCTCCTCAGGTATTTCTGTAGGGATAAAAAGCGAAGGAGTTTTCACAGGGGCTTTGAGATGCTTCGCCCCATCACTCGATTAGCAGACGCGAGTTCTTGTGCCATAGGCCATTTGTCTTCATCGCGACAAATTAATGACTTACTCGCATTATGAGCATCCTGATTGTCAAACACGAGAAGTCGCACCGCGACAGAAACCCCCGCAATCACGAGGACACCCGCGCCGCCCGTCAATTAGCCTCCGTCCGCCCACTGCATTAAAAAGTCGTAGGGCCTGGCGACAGACGGATCCCGCCTGGATTAAGACTGTTATTGATCGCTGATTGCAACAGTCTCACATCATTTGCATACGTCGATGACCGAGATTAGGATTGACACACGTCTTAATCCACTCAGAAAAATAACCCGTTCGTTTCTCTTCTCTGTGAAAAACACGGGAAAACTCAACAGAGTTGGAGGCCAAGGCCAAGGCCGTGGTCACTTCAATCGATATCGATTCGCGAAGATAAAATAAATTTCCTTAGAAATGTGCTTTATGAAGAAAAAAAACATTGAAATAAAATAGAAAAGGAAAAATAATAAAGAAAAAAAAACCGCAACCATTTATCACAGGGTGCACAAAACAAAGTTAAAAGCACCACAAACCACTTTCTCACTGCTCCTTTTTACAGAAAAGAGAAGGGAGATGGGACTACAATAAGTTAATGCGAAGATGATTAAGAGATCGTTTGGGGGAGAAATGCAACATACTGCGGTGATCTCGAGACTTGATGAATTGATGCAAAAGCAGCCCGACACGCAAAACCGGTTAACAACAATAAAAAATAATAATAAAACGAGCCAAGCTGTGTTATGTTTATGTGTATTTAAATTGATAACTGAACTGTGAATATTTTTGTATTGTTATTTGAATGTTTGTGTTTTGACTTTAATAATCTGATTTAATTCTGAATGACTGAATTGAAACGAAAAAAAACTTGAAATAGAAATGAGAACGTGTTGAGATTTTAAAACACGTGTTTGTCAGATTCTCCTCATCAAAAAAAGATAAATAATTCATTATATCTCATGCAAAAAAAATTTTTTTTAAAAAGAATTAGATTGAAAGCATAAAATGAAATGACACGTAAAAAAATGAGGGAAAAGAAAGAGAAAAAAAATATTCCTCAAATCCATGTGGGTAAATTTAATTTTTTTTTTAAATTTTAAAAAAGGGAAAAAATAATCATGTGGTATGCCATGTTTCAATCTAATTATTAATTTTTTTTTTTGGAAAAGATATAATAAATCCTTTTCAGTTTTAATGAAGTTTAATCATTTCAAGGAAATTCAATATTCCAATTTATTAAAAAATAAAATTAATGTTTTTGAATTTTATCTAATTTTATCTTTATCATAAACTTCATTTTAGTAAAATTCTAAGTTAATAGGGAAAAATTAACTCACCTATAAAGTCGAATCCTGAGCGTGGCAACTGTGGTCAATTCTCCAAGAATTTCCCCGACGGTTGCTTCTGGTTCATCACTTATCATATCGAATGACAGTGGTTTCCAATTTTTTATATGAATGGCACCTAAACATGTCACAAAATAGATAAAAAAAAAATTAAGGTTGCTTAAAATGACCGCTTAAAATTACCCCAAACGATATCATCAATTTTATTCGCACTTAATTTCAAAAAACCCGTCTTTATTTCATTTCAAATCCAAAATCGTGAGTCACACATGCGGTAAGCGGTAAACACGCAAGCAGATAACAGCTAGGGAGAGAAAATACGGCACGCAATCGCTTTCTCTATTCGGGCCCTTTACTAATCCGACTTTTAATCTCATAAAATTCGCCAGACTCAGGATTTCTGTTACCGAACAATTTATCCGCCAGTCCTCGTGGGAATCGCTAGCGCTCATGAGGGAGTGCCCACTTTGTGGTCGATCCTCGTCCCACTGGACTGTTTGATATACATAGCGGTGTTGCCGTAGCAACTATCAGTATTTACCATCCCCTACCCCAATGTGTGCCTTCGTTGACAGACGACTGATGGAACCACGTTGCATCTTGACAAACTCGACACCGCCTCAGACCGATCGTTTATCGTTCCCTTTGGTATTGCCTACGGTCTAATCGCAATGAGGCGATTCGAGAAAAGCTGTAACCCGATATGCGCCATCCCATAAAGAAAATGTGTTGTCTCGAGAAACTATTAAATTTACTTTTTTGTTTGATTATTATTTGCTAAATGGGTATAAAGAGTAATCCAACTAACAAAAAATTAAATAAAACAATTCTAATTGACTATTTACAATTTCGATTTAAAATCGGTGCATGCAGGAGAAGCCCAACTCCAAAAGCACCCCAATGCGTACAAACTTCAATTGCATCACAAATTTATTAATCAAACATAATCGTAGAAGAAAATAAACCTTAAAAAAGTACTTACAATCACCAGTGAACAAAACAGCAAAGTTGTGATGATTAGGATTAAGTAGAAAAAAGAAAAGAAGAGAATGAACAAAGTAGTGCATGCAGAAGTCAAGCACAGGCAAACTAAAAAAAATTTATTTAAGAAACAAAAAAAAGAAACAAAATGAAATGAAATACAGTAAGAGAGTAAATGGCATGAAAAAAGCAAAAGAAAATTTAAATTTTTAATATAAAAACTTTTTTTAAACCTTTAGCTCCGATAGTTTCGGATTGTGCGTAGCCCAATTTGAGGAGCCCCGTCCGCACGAGCTCGCAGAAGAGGGTGCTGCTAGGAATAATGGCATAACTGTCCAGTTCTACAGTTGGTTGAAGGGGTTCACCAGCCTGGTCACAGTTTTGAGGACTCGGTACTTGTTCCACAACGCAATGTACCGGAATCGATTTACCTATAACGATAAAAAAAATGTATAAGAAAAGTATACTTTAAAGAAAAAAAAGTAAAGTTTAAAAGCAGACAAAAAAAATCCATGTGGCGCCAAAGAGACCATTTCCGCGGTCTAAGTTACTTAAAACCACACGTATATAAATGTACACTCGAAATAAATGAATAGATGAGACATTTTCCCGAGGATTTTTTCGCCATAAATATTTATTCCGCAACAGCCGAGCAAACTAGACATTGAAAAATAGCGAGGAATTTAAGGTTCAAATGACGACGAGTGTTAAATCGTATCGAAAAACATCAACATTTAGTGTGCCGATAGCGAAAGAAATTTGATTAACCCTCACCGCAGTCACAGCTCGGTGATGCTGCGACCTAATTAAACGCGGGCACGGCACGGTTGAGGCGCCGACGATTACCGATTTGGCGCCGGCACAGCCTCGTAACTCGTCCCACAGCTACCCCATCCAAATCAGATTTCAAAGGTAAACGTGAACAGGCGATTTAACGTTTTTCGAACCCAATAAATAAATAGAAAACTACTGTAATGCTCAATTAAAATAATTCTGTGATAATTAAATAACACCTTGAATTTGTATACTTATAATTTAAAATGATTTAATAAAATAAAGCAAAAAGTGTTTAAAAAGGAGTTAAAGATTGCGTCTTTTAACGACGGCGATAAACATTGATCCGACGTGAAAATCCTCAGGTGGCCAATGTTGATCATCACACGCCCGAGATCACAAAAGCCAATGCTGGCGGCAGATTCTAATCCCGACAGTCACTGGAGGCCTCGGATATTACGAGTGAAAGTCTGCCCGATAACCAGATTGATTAGGCGGCGATGATCCACTCGAGTGGATCAATAAGTCATCGCATCTGACGAATGGCGACCATTACGCTATTCGGAGGGAGAGAAAAGTGACGCCCGGTGGCCCATTATCGCGTTCTCGCGAGAAAAGCTTCAATCTCCTTTCTCACCCGTGCTTGGCATCTATCAGTCAGAGGTGACGACGCCGTTTACTCAATAGAGGCAATAGAATCGGTTATGTGTGGCTTTTGGGAGCCGTTTGAGGGTAAAACTCAGTTTCCATTTTAATTGCGAATCCGATCAAAATTGAAGAATTTAAACAAAGAAAAAATCTTTTTGCCAAAAAAATAAATTGTAAGAAATCAGAACTTCAAAACCATTGCAAATATTTCCAAATGTCATAAAAAAATTTATTAACCACTTAAAAGGTTTTAAAAAATATTTTATTTAAATTAGGTTTAAAAAAAAATTTTTATTTGAATTAGGTTTATTTGCGCAATTTTTAAAAAAAAGGTAAAGAATTAAAAATGTAAAAAGAGAAACTTGAAAAAACAAACAAGAACCATCTTTCTCACATTACAGCAAGTGCATAAAATATGCACGGGTCTTTCAATAACCGGATTAAACGGGGAGTGCCATTAATGAGTTTTCAACTCTCGCAACTGGCAAAACGGTGAAGCTACGACGACCGTAAAAGTTTTAGTGAGAGCAACACAATAGTAAAGCATACGGATGTGGCTAGACTACATTAACTTTGGCCTCTTGTGCCGCCATATTCCGTTCAATTGCAAACAGGATGTAAGCACACAAAGCACTTGTCAACTGGGAATGGTGAGACTTCCTCCCGCTTGAGAAAGCCACATCAAAAGAGGCGAATCCATGAAAAATACATGCACTTTGTACTTGCCAAATAATTCACTAACTCCGTATCTCGAAAAAGAAAAAAAAAATTAAAAATTTTTTTTTCCATTTAAAAAAATTAAAAAACTCATTAAAAATTACAAACTTCCAAGTTTTAGCTTCTCTTAACTAAAACTCCGCCCATTTTATTTTTTCAACTTTTTTCTCTAGAAATATCAACATCAAATCTGTTCTCTTCAATTTTTTCCCTCGCCATCACAGACGGTTGAAACTCTTTTCTGACGTTGCATTAATGTTTGTCGAAGCTCATTAGGCACTTTTTCCCTTTTTTCCTCCCCGTCCTGTAGCTCTAAACCTTTTTACTCTCGGCAAGACAATTACTTAAAACTACCTTAAGTTCATTTAGAATTTATGAAGAAATGTAATTAGTTCTTACTGCGAATATGTTGCCAGGCTTCAACTCGTGTCATTAAAAAGGACTAAAACAACGCAGAATTAACAATTTGGGCGCGAGAGAAGGTGCGTACACGCATCTCCTCACTTAATCAAACCATCCCAGAAAAAACCAACTTTACCCTTACCTTAAACCCCCCCTCCCATTCTCCATCCCAATCAATTTCCTTATCGCTTTAACTCACTATTTTTTTCAATATAAATTTTCTCGCTGTATATAAAACTCCCCCCCCCCCCAATTTATTCTAAACTAATTCCCCTAGATTTCATCACAATTTGAAAGACAGTTCTAAATCTTCGGTTCCACCAACAAACTCATTAAATTGAAAGAATCCGATTGGGGTTCTTCAACAAACACGAAATCGCCGAGTTGGCGTCAACCGAGCAATACGGAAGCGAGCCAAATCCACGTGTCTTTTAAAACTCCACTATATACGCAACGTCAATTTTCATTGCGAGACTCTAAGCGCCATCTGTTGGGAGAATATCAAACCGACCGCGAGAATATCTGGGGAAAAGGAAAAGAAGAAAAAAAGCGGTTAACGATGGTCGAGCTGCCACTATTGACAAATAGTGTGTGGCAGAGAAGCGTGCTTGGAAGAAGTCGTGCAGGGAAGCGAGCCAGCAAGGGGTGGCACAGGGAAGGCGAGCAAGAGTTAAGGCAAAGCGGGGGATGTCGAGAGAAGAAAAGCGATAGAAGGGTAGAAGAGCCTAGTGATTACTGTTGTCCCCCTCACCAACTCCGACGACGTGATTGCTCGCGACGGGAGAATCAGAAGCCGAGCTCGAGTCCAGGTGGCGCGAGCTCACCAGGCCGTCGCCTCCGATTTCCCCGCGTGCCTGTCACCGTGATCTGGCGCCGTCAGCCCGATCCCGGCATTGCGACCCAATAAAAATCCAATTCTCACCTAACTGGTGGTAGATTGCCAGCATTGAACGACCATCTCCCTTCCCAGACCTCCATCATGAGTGGCGACCCCTCCTCCACACTATTTCCTCGATAGAGGTTATGGGTAAGGGATGGTGAAGGAGGGGAGAGTTACTCGTGCTCTATTTTTCTTTCTTTTCGCGCATCATCATCAGAAGGTCCTTTCTCAACGATCCTTCAACGGGTGAAGTGGCGAGGGAAAGTGGAGGGGAAACGAGTCAAACCACGCGAAAAAGCGATAGCAGTAACAAAAAAATTTATTTTTCTTTTAAAGGAAAAATTAATGATTTTGAGTGTTTATAAAATGATTAAAAGTGGACAACAAAATTAGACAAATTTATATTTTATTATGATAAATTTCCAAGTTAAAAAAAATCTTCATTAATTTTTCCCGTTTGACGTTTTAAGAATAAAAAAATAAAATTTTTGTATTAAAAGTAAACAAATGGATTTTTTCCCGTCTTTTTAGAAAAAATAGGTTAAAGAAAGGTTGGGTATGTTATATGCATCGACGAATTTTCCTCCAACTCCATATTTTCAATCGCAATGTGTCTACAAGACTGAAGTAAGTAAGTAAGCAAAAAAAACCTTCAATTTTTCATGGGTCCTCAAACATAAATTCCAACTCCGCAACGTCTTAATGCCACCTACTCTTATGGGACAGAGGAGAAAGAAAAAAAGAAGTAAGCAATATGAAAACAGAGAAAGCAACTGAATTCTTAAGATCAAACATTATCCCCAAAAAGAAATTGGAAAAAGTAAAATATTTTTTCGTTTTAGTTTTACCGTAAAGTCGTTTTGATAGATTGAAATCAATTATTCTAAAATTTTAACATTTAATAGTGCAAAAGAAATTTTTAGAAAATATTTCAAAGGTTAATTAGACCTTATCCTCATTTTAGACCATAGAAATAGAGTAAAGTGAAACTGCAAGTTTAATAATGAGCGCGATTGCATCGGGAGAACTTAAATCAGTGCGAAGCGCACGTGTAACGTGTTAATTGGGGAGATGGAGTTTTACTCTTGAGTTTTCGTTTTATCGAGTCAAAGATTTGCATCTCTTAATTGCACGAGACAAAGGCCATTTTGGAGGAAAACTTCCTTAGATAAACTGCGCATCGAATAAAGGGAGAGCGCGCATGACGCAGGTTTTCGAATTAAACTATAACTGTAGATGAGACACTTAAAAACTATCTTATCAGGAAGTGTACACAAACATAATAATCCCATAGAGTGACCTCATTGACCGCGCACGCATCCAAAATCTCGCCTCGGGGAGAAAGACGCGACTGAGAAGTGGGCGGGGCCTCAAGGTGTCACGAGACAAAGAAGATTGGAAGAGGTACGCAGTGGCGAGGTTAGACGGCCCACTCACTCTCCACTCGTAAACAAAAGAGCAAAGCGATGGGGGAGGGGAGACGAGTGACTCCAATTTGCATAAATATGAACTTTTCTTAATTAATTTATCCTAACGACCCGTTTCTCAGTCATCGTTCACTCTGATAAAACTGTGTCACGTGATTCGCCGCTTCAGGGGAGGAGCGACTTCCTCCGTCCTCTCAAGCCAGCAAACAACGCCGCTCTGTGTCTGATGCCCACCGCCGATAAGTGCGAAAATGTTCGAACTTGTTGCCCCTGGAAATGAGAAGCGCGGCTGCCCCGTCACGCACCGTCGTCGCACGTGGCCAGCCCACTCTTTCGCTGCCCCGGCGGGGGTGTAACAAAACAAGATAAGAAGGAATTGCGTGGGGAGAAAGTGAATGCAATCATCATAATTCCATTGCAATGCGTGAAAAACGTCAACTACGATTTTATACGGTTTTTAAAAAAAATTGAACTTAATGTATGGCTTTAAAATCTTCAATTGCTATCACTTTTATACTATAATTCATAACTTTTTTTAAAAACTTTTTCGTATAAAGAAAAACTTCATAAATTTCGATACTGACTTTAATATCGCGATTGCTCTGCGGCCATTCGTTAAATTAGAAAATTAATTAATTTAAAAAAAAAAATTCAGTATTTAAGAAATTTAACTTCTATACCAATTTCATGGTGTTTTACATAAGAGAAACCAATTCGGCTACTCTAATGGCGACTAACTTACTTTTTATTTTACCTCGATTCCCACTTGAAAAAAAAAATCAAAAGGAGAAGTGTGAAAACTACAAATCAGGAGCCATTACCAGGCAAAAAGACTACAAGTCCTTATTAGGCGACTGTCGCGTTCCATGCGACTATAGTCGGGGATCTTAGGTAGATGAAGAGTTAGGGGACCCGTGGCGCGTGCCGGGACGAAAAGAAGAAAGGGGAAGGGCACCTCCTATCCATCAGCTCAACAAGAAGAGGTGGGAAAAAGAGAGAGGATCAATAGGGAGATGTGGCGCGGCCGCCCCGCCGGCGTCGCTTCACAAGCCTAATGGTTTCCCATCTTGGCAGAAGCGTTTGCCGGGTGCCATTTCCCGCGGCTTAGCTGCCAAAATTGACCTTATTTCATAATATTCGCGTGTGATCTCGGCCCGTCAGGCATTGCACTGGCGTTCTCAACAACTGCGAGAAAAACTCGGCACTTAATGTAAACAATAGCACCCCTCGCTTTGGCGAAGAGAAAATTGGAGCCGCACGTACCCTCACCAACGAGACCATTACCGAAGGGGCATAATGACGTACGATAAATCTTTTTTTCTCGCCGGACCCACCGAGTTTCGAGTCGGTAAAGAAAAAGGTCTATGAATAAATACAAGTGCATCTCTGCCGCCGACTTAAACTGGATGAAGAAAAGGAGAGGAAAAGGAGATTTCATACGTTTGAATGAATCTAGAAGCCACTTTTTGACTCCCGGGTCAACTCGCTCAACCCTTTATGGACTCGCGTGGCCGAAAAGATGAAAAATTTGTTGCAAAACAAGTAAGAGAAAACAAGAGTTTCGAAAACAAACGTTACTTTTGTTATTCTTAATGAAATTAAAAGACTTAAGTTTCTAAGTAATTACAACAACAATAACAATTAAAAATGAATATAAATAAACAATTTAAAAAATGAAAACAATATGAGAATTAAATTAACATCTCAAAAGTCGAATCGGAAAGAATATAAGTAAAAATTAAATAGTTTGATTGGACTTTCTTAAGAAAAAGCCCAAAATTGTGTAACGCCACACTCAGCGTTTCGTGCAGTAAAGCCCATTGTAGAGCGTTATCCGCACACTTTTGCGCTTCCATCACTCAAAGAAAGGAAAGAAAAGGGATAAAGAAAATCGGGTTGGCCGAGCGAGAAGAAAGAGAAGCCTTTTGATAAGCGATCAGCCTCGGTGCAGCTCGGCTCAACTGCCATGACAAAGTGGTCAGAATGGCATGTGTGTGTGTGTGGCTCGGCCATTCCAGTTGAGAGCACGCATCCACAGCTTGGATTAGGACTCGTACTTTAATCCCGGCTCTCATTCAGTAGCCCAACACCCACCCCTTGCCAACTGATCCTTGCCACTGAGGATTACAGCTGCGTGGAAAATAAATTTGGACCTCACTCTCGAGTAGAAAGCAACTCATCTGCTTTCGACTCGATCAGGCGGCAGGGATTATCGGAAAGCAAAAGAACCAACCAACGACGACTCTTTTCTATATCCAGAAATAGATTTAAGCTTCATTTTTACTCGGGATTTCAAGCGGCGTTTCCAAACTCCCATTTTTTTCAAGACTTAAGCTCGATTTCATTCGCCACTCGTCCATTTCTCCATCAAAAAGAATCAATGATGGCACTTCGTGGTATGGAATACTCATCACCCTAAGGTTTTTCTCTAACCCTCTGCCTATATATATTCAACCATTCAAAAATCCACACTAACTTCAATCAATTCCTCATTCTTTTCGCACTGAATAAAAATCATTAAATTTACTTATAGAAATTCATAAAAATATTTTTATAATTTTTTTTTAAATATTTCGACGACCTTAAATAGGCAATGCGACTTCGACATCACCGCATTTCGAATAAACCTGAGAAAAGTTTTTTCCGCTTCACTTTAACGGAGTATATTGCGGTCGTTTAAGCAGCATTTCGGGTATTCACATTGGCACAAATCTCAATAGGCAAAGAAGAAAGAGGAATTGAGAATTGGTACAATGACGCAACCGGCTTAGAACTCATCTGGGTATCGTATGAGAAAAAAAGGTGAAGAAAAGAATAGGAAAAAAAAAGAAAGAATATGGCTGAGGGAGTGGAGGTGGGGGAGGGTTAAGAGGACGAGAAAGAAAAAAGAAAGAAGAAGCAAATTTCCTCTTCTCTCATTTCTGCTGATTTCTCCCGCTCCACTTGACTCCACAATTATCTGAGCTGTGGGTCGAAAAGAATCTCTCCGTTTCCCTCGCGTACAGACGACAAGTGACGGCACGAGCTGCCAGTGAGGATTAACGGGCACTACCTGAGTGGGGTGGTGAGCACGGCCGCTCTCATCACTCTTGCTCAGCAGCCCCAATCGCTCGAATAATTGTTTCATTTGCGTTACCTAAGCTGCGCGGCTGCACAGTGCCATTTGCCACTAAGCGCACGCATTCAAGCCGCGTTTTTCCCTTATTTTTCTTCGCACACTCGAGACGCTTAACTCACGCATCCCATCTCGATCGTTGTTAGTCTTTCTCGTGCAGTGCCGTCTCATTTCTCTC